>VCJN01001052.1:0-17056 GCA_006384855.1 Tetraselmis striata | reverse complement strand
CATCAGTCCACGGCTACAGGACAACGGCGAATCTGTCGGGAGGCTAACGAGCTCACCTTCATTGTATCGGTGATCCATATTAGAGTGCAAATCGTGGACGAAATCGTGGGGGAATGGTGTTGGTGTAGTAGTAGATGTCGTCGGGGCGTAGCCGCCGTACTTCACAACAGGTGAGGTGGTACTTCAGCCATGTCGGGCCTTCACTATCTTGGGGATGCGAATCCCAAGGAAGTACATCAGGGTCTTCCGCGGAGGTCCATGCTATCCAATTTCGAAGAAGAAGGAAGTTTCCCATGGCCAACGGCGCGACTGGAAGACGGCGTTGTTCAGATCCCTTCGTTCCTGGCGCACTCTCTCGAGTGACCTTTTGCTCGGCTCGACTTGACGCCTCACGAAGCTGCTGAGTTGACGGTGCACTTGACGTTCCTCTGGCGTCATGTCCTTTGTGCAAATCTCGCGAGCTTGGTCTTTGAGCGCTTTTCCGGCCGCGCAAATGGGACAGTGGCCGAATAGCTTCACCTTTGGCGTGGTGACACCCGGGAAATCTTCCTTCCAAGTCCGGCGGAAAGTGTCGAACGACGCGAGCATCGCTTCGCTCTCGGTCGCCAAATCTATAAAGCGGCAGGGGCAGAATAGGTCGGTGTACAAAGGGACAAATTAGGTCTCACAATGTGAGACAAAAAGTTTGGTCTAAAGTGGGTCGAAATAATTATATCGATAGTGGGATGAACTAGTTCCGTCAATACATGAAAAGGCATGTCATCAGCGGGGCCAAACTAGTCTCATCACATTCTATCATCAGCGGTCCCGTCACGAGCAGCACGAAACATGTCCGTAACAAGCAGAACGAATTTTTTTATCATTAGCAAGAAAACATGATGTAATCCCGCGGGACAAAATCGTTTGTCATCAACAGACGAAACAGTGTGTCATAAGGGAGATGAAATCGGTAAATCATCAGCGGGACAGAATCGGTACGTCATCAACGGGAACGAATTGGTAGGTCATCAAGTGGGACAAAACGCTATGTCATCAGTGGGACGAAAATCGGTTTGTCATCAGCGGGACGAAAATGTTATGTCATCAGTGGGACAAAACGGAATGTCATCAGTGGGACGAAACGGTATGTCATCAGTGGGACAAGACGTTATGTCAGCAGTGGGACGAAATCGGTCTGTCCTTAGTGGGACGTAACGGTCTATCATCAGCGGGACGAAACTGTATGTTATCAGAGGGACGAAATCGGTTTGTCGTCAGTGGGACGAAATCGATATATCATCAGCGGGACGAAACAGGTATGTCATCTGCGGGACGAAATCTGTATGTCCTCAGCGGGACGAATATGTCTCTCATCACTGGCAAAAAATAGGTATGTCATCAGCGGGACGAAACGTTATGTCATCAGTGGGATGAAATCGGTATGTCATCAGTGGGACGAAAAGTTATGTCATCAGGGGCACGAAATCGGTTTGTCATCAGCGGACGAAATCGGTTTGTCCATCAGCGGGACGAAACGTTATGTCATCATCGGGACGATATCGTTTTGTCATCAGCGGGACGAAAATCGTTATGTCACCAGTAGGACAATTTGGGTCTTACTTACCACGGAGAATGGTGTTGTCGTCCTCAGCCCACGACTTGTAATAGTAGTAGACGCAAATATTGGTTATCCAGGGAGGTAGGTGCTTCTTGAAGGTCTCGCTGTTGCTGTCGTGAAAAGGCATGATCTCGACGTGACCGAGGTCATCTGAGAAGAAGTGCTCGAGAAACATGCGCACGTGCTCCTTGGTCCGGTTTGTCTGCTCTCGTTCTGCTTGCGCTGCTTGATGTACGTGGGTTCGTTATGCGCCACCGACCGCTGGATCACGAGACGTCCGCGTTTCGAGACCTGATGCAATACCTCCCATGCACGCCCACACGTGTAGATCGGGCCTCGATGATCGAAAGAGCGCAAGTAGCCACCGTGATCAATGAACATGTAATCGAACTTGTCGGATGACGAGTCGTAGCCACCTCTGAGAACCTGAGCGAGCCGGTCCAAGGAGCAGTTCTGATTGCCAGAGTATACACTCAACGACGGTCCATCACGGCGTCAACGAGGGCCTCTCCGCACTGAGTGTATAGCTTGTGCACGCACTTTCGCGACCAGCACGGCGGCTGCTCGCTAGCCTCCTTTGCGAGCATGAGGCGAATATAGTCGCGAGAGGTGCGCTTGCTGATCAGCTACGAGACCTTGCCAGTCTTGCTGTCGGCGACCTCATCGGAGCCCTTGCTCCATGTGTACTTTCTTTTCTCAACCTCCTTACTATCACTAGCACTCGCGTCGCAATCACACGAGTACCCGCTGCGGCACGAACACAGCGGTACATTAACTGTAGTGTCCGACGCGCCGGATCCTGGAGAAGAGCCCATGCTTTCGACCGCCGCCATGCTGCACCGTGGGGCGAGTGGGGGCGGTGAAGGACTGTGATTTGTGGTGAGGAAGAGTGACGGCCGATGACCGTTCTCGGACGGGCCGTTGACCGGGGTGCATAATATCCAACTACGGGTCAAAATAATTGAACGACCTGATGACTCAAACACATGATCGGTTTTGAGCCATAATACATGATGCCGTACAGATGAGGTTTTGTAAATCGTAGTACAGAAAATATTTAGGAAATATTTCCGTGGTAGTATTTCGTGATATTTCGTATTTTTTTCGTATATCGTTAATAATTATGTACTAGTATGTACACCAGAATCCGATTCAAGGAATATATCATCGCATAAAGGAATATTATTGCCACGATACTGTACTCTCGTACCGTCATGACTCCCGAGTAGGGAATATATTATCTCCCAGTAATAGTAATGTATAGTCGCATGAGTTTGCCCTGTATATTCGTTGCGATGCAAAATATATGAACCTGATGACGACAACAAGGTGCACTGTAGTGCGCGCACGCGCGTTGTTGGTCCAGCAGGGCTCAGAGCGGCGGCAGACGGAGACAAGGTCATTTCCACCTCTCCCTCACCGCTACCCACCAAGAAACCCGCTCATCTACCGTGTTAACCAACCTACAGCCATAATGGCGCAAAAGAAGAACGAGCCTGCCAAGGACAAGGAAAACAAGCACTGTGAGATTCAGATGTGACGCAAGTGTGCCCTACTGGTGACGAACGACGACATACGGGGACGATACGGGACGGACGAGGGACGTGGATTTCATACCGAGTAGCGACGACTATCGCGCGCGACCTGTAAAGTACTATATGAATTTCTCGTTTCCATAATTTCATCAAATTGATATGCGCACGCGGGCTCGCGTGTCGCCCGCCGACGCGGAGTACCCGGGCTAAGTACAGGCGGCTGCACGTACTCGCTGCACATCGCTGTACATCGCTGACCCAGCGGTGTGCGGCGATGTGCGGCACGACGGGCGGAGGTGTGGGCGGATGTAGGTGGTACGGTAGGTGGTAGGCGGTAGGTGGTGTTCGTAGGTGCGCGTTTTAATGCAGCCGCCCTAACTGCTGATGATTGTGTAACGCCCCAGCACGCGCATGAAGTACGGGGTCGCCTGGCGGTCACCGCCGCTCACCGCTGAACCAAGCGCGGACAGCCGCGCACTCGCATTTGTGCTCCCTGCCGGTGGTGGGCTACATCCACCCCAACTCTCAACCCACCCCCCCCCCCCCCCCCGCGCGCGCGCGCGGCAGCAGGCATGCCGGGAGAGGGATGGATGTCGAGTGTGTCGAAGAATGGCGTGTACACATGCAAGCACTGCCACGGCATCGTGACGGGCAGTAGTGAAAGGACGGCGCGAGAGCGGCACTTCCGGAAATACCCGAACTGTAGCCACTCGTTGAAGCGTGCGGCTAAGTTGCACCGCAAGGCCGCCTTATTACAAGCAGCAGCAGCAAGGCGGCAGCAGTAGCAGCAGCAGCGGCAGGGGCGGCAGCAGGAGTAGCTGCAGCCGTCGGAAACGGCCCGCCGGCGTCGGTCTCGGAGGACGATGTGATGGGTGTGGGGGAGGACCCCGTTGGCGAAGACGGTGTGGACATCGACGCGCCTGCGTGGCCGCCGGCGGACGTGGAAGCTGCCGATGAGGGCGTGATACGGAAAGGCTATCCCGGTGACTTCTACATGAAGGTCATCGCCAAGAAGTTCCGGGGAGTATGGCACTACGGCGTGATAACCGGCGTCGTTACCGAGTGGGTGTTGGAGGACTACGGCGGGGCGACCCAGTGGCGCGCTGTTTTCGAGGACGGTGACATTGTGGACCTTCTGCGTTCAGAGGTGAGTGGGCCCGGCCTGCGTGCGGGTGGCACCACTCAACTGCGGTTGTATGGAATCACACGCACCCGCCCGGTCGGCGTGGCAGGTTGTGGAGGCTATGGCGGCTGCCCAGGAGCACCCCCCTGTGGATGCGGACGGGGATGCTCGCTTGGTAACCGTCCATGAAGGCGATGACTTGTCCAGTGAATCACGCACCTTGCCCGGCGTGCGTTCAACACAACCCGGCTGGCGGAGGCCAAGCACAACACTGGCTGCCATGGCGTGTGCCATGTGCATGTGGTCATGGGCTATGTCAGCATGGTCAACCTCTTCCCCCTCGCGCCGTTCCACCTGTTTTTTTTTGGCTTGGGAAGGGACTTCTGGAGGAAATTTGTCACCGTGCAGGGCCACATTGGATTCCGAGCTATGAAGCAAGAAGACCGGCGCCAGGCTTTAGTCCCGATACCCAGCAACTTTGGACGCGGGTTGCGCCCTTCGTTTGCGGTGTCCAAGAAGTCGAAAGGTAACCCCCCCCCCCCCCCCCCCCGGGCGTGGGCGTGGGCGTGGGCGTGACGGCATTCCCCTCCATGACTGCAGGGTCAGGCAAGGTGACGGTGCAGTCCGGCTGGGTCATGGAGGACTGCTTGCACCACATGGAAACGTTTTCCATTCTTAACGCCGGTCCGCTGTTCGAGGAGGCCCGGGTGAAGGCGATCATGACCGAGAAGGAGCTTCGCGTCCCCAGGCGGTGCTTGGGCACATGTACAAGCGCATGCAAGGAGCTGCGTGGTTCGTCACGCGGTGGGGGTTGCAGAATGTGGTGACGGAGGAGGACGGCCCCGAGCGCAAGGCGCAGGTGGACGCGCTCACTAGGGAGGGGAGGACTCGAGACCCAGCGCGGCGCCAAGGCGCGGCGGCCGGGGCAGCGCGGCGCCAAGGCGCGGCGGCCGGGGCAGCGCGGCGCCAAGGCGCGGCGGCCGGGGCAGCGCGGCGCCAACGCGCGGCGGCCGGGGCAGCGCGGCGCCAACGCGCGGCGGCCGGGGCAGCGCGGCGCCAAGGCGCGGCGGCCGGGGCAGCGCGGCGCCAACGCGAGTGGGATGGGCGGGGCAGCGGTTGCTACCGAGTGAGGCGTAGCATCGTTTGCAGTAGCAACGCAGCCTTTGCGGTGTGACGCCGCCTGGATGTAACCCAGCAGTGCGCGCAAAGTGCAAGTGCAAGCTGCTGATGGCGGGGATCCCGCGGGGGGGGGGGGGGGGGGGGGCAGCGGCTGTGGGATAGGCGCGGCAGCGGTTGCTACAGAGTGAGGCGTCGCATCGTTTGCAGTAGCAACGCAGCCTTTCCGGTTGCATAGTGTGACGCCGCCTGGATGTAACCCAGCAGTACGCGCAAAGTGCAAGTGCAAGCTGCTGGTGGCGGGGATCCACGCGAGGTCGCAGGACGGTGCGCGAGGGGGGGGGGGGGGAGCAGCGGCTGTGGGATAGGCGGGACAGCGGTTGCTACCGAGTGAGGCGTAGCATCGTTTGCAATAGCAACGCAGCCTTTCCGGTTGCATAGTGTGACACCGCTTGGATGTAACCCAGCAGTACGCGCAAAGTGCAAGTGTTACACGTCCGTGTGCCCCACCCAATGACATTGCGTTCGATCTCACTGACGGCATGTCTCGCTCTCCTTCATCTCATGGGCCGTCCGCCGCCTCTCCCTGCGCACCCCACCAGCCGCGCGTGCCTTCTCGGAAGCCTCACACACGGCGGCGCGAGTCGCGTCGTGGAACTTGTCCCTGACATGGCGGAACTCCGCCCTCACCGTGGCCGTGGTCGGGCAGGGGACCGCCCGCTGATGGGTCGCCATGCATGGGTACTTGGGGCCGCACAAAGCCGGGGTGCCGTCGCAGCAACACTCCCAGTCCGTCCGTTGGCCGCAGTCCACGCACATGATAGTGCATGTGGCCGCCTTCCGCCACTGCTCGTAGTGCTCCGGTCAACATGGCGACGAGCAAGTCGGCATGTCCCGCAGGTGGCTACGGGGCGGGTGGCGCGAGCGCAGCCTCGCTCGCCTCAACAACCCCCTCAGCCCGATCAGTCGCCTCGACCACGGCCTCCTCCGCCTCCTGACGCGGCGCACCAGGCGCATCATCGTCGCCTAGCAGGGCGTCCCCCCCCGCAACGGCGCCGTCGGCGGTGGCCGACGCCGTCGTGGCGGGGTGTTGTGAGGAGGTGGCCCTAGACATAGGTGGGGCCGGCACCGCCATGTGTTGCTCCACATGCGGTGCGGTTCCTGACGCGACAGCTCCGTCGCACCAGTACCGGCGCCGGCACCCCACGCCTGCTGGGCTTACCACCAACCGGCATGTTTCCTTTGGGAGGCGGTTCATCCGCGTCGGAGGTGAGCGGCGGTACCTGTGTGGGTGTCGATACTGCCCGGCCATTGGGGCTCCCGCCGCCTGCCGCTCCGCCGACCCACGCCGCGGCGTGTGCTGCGCCCCGCATAGTCGCCTCGAATGTATTATACATGACGCGGGGACGGGGGGGGGGGGGGGGGGGGGGGGAGTCGTGCGTTTCGTATGTCGGCGGAACGGCGTGCGAAGCTGCGGCTGGCGAAGGTGGTGGAAGTAAGCGTGGCGGCGTCGGCGGCGTATTACCGTGCGTGCATGCGTGCGCAACCCCGCGGCAGCAAGCCCCGGACTCGGCGTGTGCCGGCGGCAGAGCTGCGAAGCCATGGACACGGTACGGGATGCCAAGTCTGGCTAAGCAACTGCCGAGGCTGGCGGCTTAACCCCCATGTCCGGCGGTTGAGGGACGGAAAGTGCGTAGAAGTTGATCGGCAAAGCGGGCATATAAGCCTGGCTGTGCTAGGTTCCTATTAAGTAATGGCGGTTTGTGCTAAGTAATTCGTAGGGGTGGACCATGCAGCGCAAGTAGGGGGCGGTATAAATGAGGCCGGGCACATATACTGCTCCACGAAACGACACTGTGGCACGTGTAGTTGAATAGACCCCCCCCCCCCCCCCCCCCCCCCCACCCCCCGCCGGGTCGGCCCACCGACCCGCCACGGCATGTAATATCTGTCATGCATCGCCGGGGTATGTGTGAGTGGATGCCCCGCCGCCACATCCCCCCCACCCCCCCCCCCCCCCACCCCCCCCCCCCCCATTTACACTTGTGCACTCATTAAGTTTGGGCTGGTTTCGGAGCAGTACATGTGCGTATGTATATACATACAATGGAACGTAGGACCTGCGCGGAAACATGCGGGGTTGGCGGAGTGCGTTGGGGGTGCGTAGAGTAGCGTGTTGGTGAGATTCGGGGTGCATCGGACGCCGGATGCCCATCCACCCAGCGTAAAAGGCGCGTACGTTATATTCACACTATATTAACACACAAATGTGTGAAAACCGGACATTCCGTGCCGGATGGGTGGGAATACGGCGTCCGATGCAGCCAACACCCCAGCAACACGCTATTCTATGCACCGCCAATGCACTCCGCCAGCACCGCCTCATTCTCTGTCGATTTCGAAAACGCCTTCACATTATCCACCGCTAATAATTGCAATTGCCATCGTGTAATGTTGTCACGATCTGCGCACACAACAACACTTACTACCGGTTCCGACGCGGATGGAGGCGGGGCTTGCGGAGTGCACTGGCGGTGCACAGACTAGCGTGCTGCAAATAATTGGGGTGCATCGGACGCCGGATGCCCATCCACCCGGCGTAAAAGACGCGTAATATTCACACTATATTAACAAACAAATGTGTGAAACCCGGATATTCCGTGCCGGATGGGTGGGAATACGGCGTCCGATGCAGCCAAAACCCCAGCAACACGCTATTCTATGCACCGCCAATGCACTCCGCCAGCACCGCCTCATTCTCTGTCGATTTCGAAAACGCCTTCACATTATCCACCGCTAATAATTGCAATTGCCATCGTGTAATGTTGTCACGATGTGCGCACACAACAACACTTACTACCGGTTCCGACGCGGATGGAGGCGGGGCTTGCGGAGTGCGTTGGGGGTGCGTAGAGTAGCGTGCTGCAAATAATTGGGGTGCATCGGACGCCGGATGCCCATCCACCCGGCGTAAAAGACGCGTAATATTCACACTGCTTATTAACACACAAATGTGTGAAAACCGGACATTCCGTGCCGGATGGGTGGGAATACGGCGTCCGATGCAGCCAAAACCCCAGCAACACGCTATTCTATGCACCGCCAATGCACTCCGCCAGCACCGCCTCATTCTCTGTCGATTTCGAAAACGCCTTCACATTATCCACCGCTAATAATTGCAATTGCCATCGTGTAATGTTGTCACGATGTGCGCACACAACAGCACTTACTACCGGTTCCGACGCGGATGGAGGCGGGGCTTGCGGAGTGCGTTGGGGGTGCGTAGAGTAGCGTGCTGCAAATAATTGGGGTGCATCGGACGCCGGATGCCCATCCACCCGGCGTAAAAGACGCGTAATATTCACACTATATTAACACACAAATGTGTGAAAACCGGACATTCCGTGCCGGATGGGTGGGAATACGGCGTCCGATGCAGCCAACACCCCAGCAACATGCTATTTTATGCACCGCCAATGCACTCCGCCAGCACCGCCTCATTCTCTGTCGATTTCGAAAACGCCTTCACATTATCCACCGCTAATAATTGCAATTGCCATCGTGTAATGTTGTCACGATCTGCGCACACAACAACACTTACTACCGGTTCCGACGCGGATGGAGGCGGGGCTTGCGGAGTGCACTGGCGGTGCACAGACTAGCGTGCTGCAAATAATTGGGGTGCATCGGACGCCGGATGCCCATCCACCCGGCGTAAAAGACGCGTAATATTCACACTATATTAACAAACAAATGTGTGAAACCCGGATATTCCGTGCCGGATTGATGGGAATACGGCGTCCGATGCAGCCAACACCCCAGCAACACGCTATTCTATGCACCGCCAATGCACTCCGCCAGCACCGCCTCATTCTCTGTCGATTTCGAAAACGCCTTCACATTATCCACCGCTAATTGCAATTGCCACCGTGTAATGTTGTCACGATGTGCGCACACAACAACACTTACTACCGGTTCCGACGCGGATGGGGGCGGGGCTTGCGGAGTGCATTGGCGGTGCGTAGAGTAGCGTGCTGTAAATACTTGGGGTGCATCGGACGCCGGATGCCCATCCACCCGGCGTAAAAGACGCGTAATATTCACACTATATTAACACACAAATGTGTGAAAACCGGACATTCCGTGCCGGATGGATGGGAATACGGCGTCTGATGCAGCCAAAACCCCAGGAACACGCTATTCTATGCACCGGCAATGCACTCCATCCGCAACCCCCGCCTCATTCCCAGTCGTACGTGCTTGTGCACACGCACGGAATGCTTGCACTGCTCCGAAACCACTGTCACATACCCCGTTCATTGGGTACCGATTGCGGCGCATGCACGGCTAGATATTTGTTTACATGAACCCGGGGGGGGGGGGGGGGGGGGGGGGGCACGGTGTCCCGCTACTCACCCTGCATTGGATTAGGGCGACGATTGCAAACAAGACGAGGAGGCGCGAATGAACTGCTCCGAAACCACGCGATGTGCCCTGTGACCTCCATATCCAGGACGTCCACCGATGCAAGTAATAAGGACAGGACCCCCCCCCCCCCCCCCACACACCCGCCAAAGTGGAGGAAGTGTAGGAGTACAACCGGAGCATGACGAGATCCATTGTCGCTTATTTACAAGCACGGGCGGTGCTGCCTGACCCGATCGTCTACGGCCGATATAATATTCACACTATATTAACATCGGTGCACACCGCCGCACACCGCCGCACACCGCCGCACAACGCTGCGCGCGCACATTCGTCGCGCACATATACGCGCGCCCTACCGCACATATTATCCCGGATTCACTCGGTGAAACCGCGTATTCATTACGCTGTGCTACTTCAACAATAAACATTGCGAAATTACACCGACACAATGCCGCACCGACTAGCTCTTGACAATACGTGCATATAAATAGTAGTGGCGCGCTGCTCCTCGCCTCCGATGTGTCGTTGACTGCTGCGGAAGGCGGTCGTCGACTTGGTGTTAGTTTCTCCACCTCGGCCGCCCCCCCCCCCCCCCCGCCCCTTCACCGCTCACAGCGCCATGGCAGACCTCGCCCCCCCGGGCAAAAGTGGGCGGCGAGCCTTGTTGTCTCGCGTGTCCGCGCCGCCGGCATCGAGGAGGACGAAAAAGACATGAGGAAACGCGTGACAAGGTGGGCGCGCAACAAAACACTCCACACTCCACATTAGCACACACCCACTCGTGGCTAGCTTGTGCCACGCGCAGGTTCGTCCGGGAGCGCCGTAAGGCCCACCTCAACGCCAAGGCTTCCACAGTGCCAGCGGCGCAACTCGTGGTGGCCGAGGAGGCCGCATCCTCAGCCGCTTAAAGGCGAAACGATTGTGGCTTGTTGTGGGCGTCTCGGCACAGGGGGCGTCCCGACGCCAAGGTAAGGAAGCTCTTGGCGGCGTCGTCGACGGCACAGCCTCCCGGGGTGGTGAAGACACTGACGGATGACAAGAAGCGGAAGAAGCCAGTGAAGAAGCGCCGAGGTAAGAAACTGACGGTCGCGGAGTCGGAGGCGGAGTCGGAGGCGCAGGCGGAGGCGGAGGCGGAGGCGGAGGCAGCGAGATCGTCGAAGCGGAGGGTCCCCCGGGCACGCAAGAACAAGAACAAGCAGTAGCCCCCGCCCCCTTACCCCCCTCCCCTCACTCCCCCGGCGGGAGAGGCGGGCGGCGGGGGGGGGGGGGGGGGGGACCATGCCCGCCCGCCCGCCCCCCCCCCCCCCCCCCCCGCCCCCCGCCACATGCCCCGACGGCAGCTGTCGCGAATATTGTAATTCAAACATTCTTCGGCAAACCGCTGCCTGCCCCCGCCCTCCCCCTCGCGAATATTTATGTAACGTGAGCACTATTTCGCAAAACATGGCAGCCAAACCGCCCATCTGATGACCTTTGATCGGACGGTTGGCAGGCCCGTTCAGCATTACTAGCTATAATGTACACAAAATTCCCCAGTGTTACCAAATACGTACGGCTGCGATTTGCGCTCCCATGTACTAATAGTCGTAGTTATCCACAGGACGACTCGTCATCGCGCCCGGGTTCGTACTAGATACCCGGTACCGGCTTAATAAATATATCGCGTACTACCCGGTACTACACGGACAACCTTGTACCTTATACGTCAGTGCCATGTAACAATTCACCGGGCTAGTACGACTACCAGAATGATGACAAAAAGGATTTATCGCCCGCCGGCAATAACGTCGGATGTACTCGCACGTAACTGGATGGACGTGCCGCCACCAGCAGCAGCCTTCACGGATAAATATTAGTCGCTAGTAGTAGTGCTTCGTCACCCGTATGTCACATCTGAATCTCACAGTGAAGGACGACGCCTCCCCATGTGAGTTGCGCGCGCACACAGTAGCTGCCTGCCTGTTCGACGCGTGTTTGGCCGGATCTAGCGAGTTCGGTTAGGGTTCCCTCTAGAAGCGGTGTGATCTAGGACCGTTCGAGGTGGATAGGCAAACGAGTCGGAAGAGAAACCCAAACGAGACGAGCGGTATCATGCATGGTCTTGCACGGTAGTATTACGTCCCGTCGAGGCCACCGCGGCAGGATCACTAAGGATGCTAATTGGTTGTGGACGGGGGTTGGGGGGTGGAGGGCGGCCAGGTAGACCGCCGTCAGGAGCGGTTTAATATTAGTGTCAAGCGCAGTAGTTAAAGACATAACAACATTAAACCGCAGTACTTAATGTATTGGAAATAGTTTAGTCATCAGCGGGACGAAACGGTTTGTCATCACCGGGACGAAATAGGTCTGTCATCAGTGGGACGAAAATCGTTGTGTCATCAGTGGGAGGAAACGATATTTTCATAGGTAGGAAATTGGTGCGTCATCAGCGGGACGAAAAAGGTTTTGTCATCAGTGGGACGGACCGGTCTGTCATTAGTGGGACAAAGCGTCCTGTCATCAGTGGGACAAAGCGGTATGTCCTCAGAAGGACGACACATTCCGCCATCAGTGGGACAAAACGGTATGTCACCAGTGGGACGAAATCGGTTTGTCATTAGTGGGACGAAAAAGGTTTTGTCATCAGTGGAACGAAACAGTCTGTCATCAGTGGGACGAAACAATCTGTCATTAGTTGGACAAAACGTTCTGTTAGCAGTGGGACGAAATCGGTCTGTCATCAGTGGGACGTAACGGTATGTCATCAGCGGGACGAAACGTTATGTTATCAACGGGACGAAATCGGTTGGTCATCAGTGGGACGAAATGGTCTGTCATCAGCGGGACGAAATGTTCTATCTGTCATCAGCGGGACGAAACAGGTATGTCATCAGCGGGACGAAATCGGTCCGTCATCAGCGGGACGAAATATGTTTGTCATCATTGGCACAAAATAGGTCTGTCATCAGCGGGACGAAACGTTCTGTCATCAGTGGGACGAAATCGGTATGTCATAAGCGGGACAAAATCGGTTTGTCATCAGCGGGACAAAATCGGTTTGTCTTCATCGGGACGATATCGATCTGTCATCGGTGGGACGAAAAAGGTTCTGTCATCAGTGGGACGAAACCGTCTGTCATCAGTGGGACGAGATCGGTATGTCATCAGGGGACAAAACGGTATGTCCTCAGTAGGACGAAACAGTTTGTCATCAGTGGGACGAAATCGGTTTTTCATCACTAACACGAAATCGGCCAGTCATCAGTGGGACGAAACGTTCTGGCATCAGCGCGGCGAAACGGTTTGTCATCAGCGGGACGAAACGGTTTGTGATCAGTGGGACGAAAACGCTTTGTATTAGAGGAACATAATCTGAACTTACTGACATGCCTTTTGCATTTTTATTCAGAGGAACCCTTCCCTATCCGCCGAAAATTTCTCAGTGTCCGTTCCGGTAGTTCCCAAGAACGGAGTTTCCGGCGATGAGTACGAGCCCCTCGCTCTGACCATGGCCAACTTCAAGGACAAAGTCGCAGCATTCGAAGGCGGGGAGAATCCGAGGAGGCGGATGCGAGTTCCGACAAGCCAGAAATCGACGTCATCATCAAGTTTCTGGACTCCCTAGGCGCGCTTTATCAAGCCAACATCGACGGCAACCACATACGGGAGGCGAAGCGCATGGTGCAGGCAAACTACCCGGAAATCTACGAAACCAATTAAGGCACCCGCTTCACGTCGGACAAGACGTACATCGGCCTCTCACCGGAAGTCTGCCGCTACATGTCTATGAAGCTCAACGAAGCGGTCACACCGTCGTGGGAGACACGTCCATGCTCAAACTCCCGGTGAGCGACCAAATCTCCCACGTCATTACTAATCTGTCCGTGGGACTAAGTAGCCGTCAAGTGTGACAAATCGTTCTGTCGTCAGTGGGTGAAAATATGTTTGTCATCAACGGGACGAAATAGGTTCTGTCAGCAGTGGGACAAAACGGTATGTCCTAAGTAGGACGGAACAGTCCGTCATCAGTGGGACAAAACGTTATGTCATCAGTGGGACGAAATTGGTATGTCATCAGTCGGACGAAATAGGTCTGTTTTCAGTGGGAGAAACTATCTGGCATCATTGGGACGAAATCGGTTGGTCATCAGTGGGACGAAATGGTCTGTCATCATCGGGACGAAATCGGTCTGTCCTGAGTGGGACGAAACGGTCTGTCATCAGTGGGACAAAACGTTTTGTCATCAGCGGGACGAATTCGGTCTCTCCTCGGTGGGACAAACCGGCATGTTGTTAGCGGGACGAAACGGTATGTCATCAGCGGGACAAAATCGGTTAGCCATCAGAGGTACATAATCGTTCGGTATATTTGAAATCGGATTGTTTGTGCAGAACCTTCGCAGATGTTTCGAGAGCTAGTATGCCCAACAAGCTGCAGTTCGTCCGGGCTTTAGGGCACTTCCGCAAATTAGAGTCGTGAAGGGGTTCGAGAAGTCTGAAATTCTGCGAGTTGAACTTGAGAAGATCGGCATCAAAGATGAGAAGACCAGCGAGTTCTCAAATTTGATTGACCTTTGCTCGCGCCCACAACGGTAAGCCGCCTGCAAGAAGAATTTTTTCGTTTGTTGTTACTGCTGCTAGATTCTGACTGAATCGATTTGCGCAATGTTTTTGAGCCCCTTGAGCAGATTTCTGAAGCCTACTGGCATGTGAAGCTCGGGGTTCGAGGATGGGTTGAAGCCAGAACCAAACTCGGGGACCTGGTCGTGTACTACGGGCAAGAACTCGCTAGACTCGAGCGTCTCAATTACGGCAGGCAACTTTTCCCGAAGGTCGTGAGCAAGGTTTACGAAACAATTCGGAAGCCTATTAATGCAATCCTCGATAACAAGAAGTACGGCTTTGGCAAAGACAGAGCTCACTTCCGAGTCGCCCTCATGGAGGTAAGTTGCGACCTACCCAGTGTCTATTAATCACATGGAATACTATCATTCCTTTCTCCGTATTGAAGTTATGTTTTTCGACCCAGCCAGGATGCTAGCTTTGGCCCCGGTACGCCCTGGCTTGACGAGCCGTCTCTTGCCAAGCAGAGCGATAGCGCGGATATTCTTGTGGGCGAGATGTACTTGGTGGTTGGACTGCTCATCCAAGGCGAGCACAATGTGACCCCGAACCTCTACGAGTTGGTGGATGACATAAAGCATGCCGGCGACAAAGGCCCTATGGCGGTTACGCACACCAACGCGGAGTGGCTCGCGATGATTGAGACCTGGAGGTTTCGCGATCTCTTGCGTCGAGAAAGCATCAAGGTCATGAACACCATTGACACGGCCAAGGGCAGGGAGGCAATCCGACTGCCGACGCCAGACGAACCGGCCGGGAAATGGGGGAAATATCCCTCGGACCACCTCATCGATTGGGATGTGCAAGACAAAGTGTCGAACCAGCAAGCGGCCGCTCGCCTTGACGCCATCACCAACTTCCGAGCCAAGGTTGATGACCTCGGCCCAACTGGCTTCCCCACAAAGTTCCAGGAGTTGTTCAAAGGTGCCCATCGCTCCGGTCCTTTTATGGTCTTGCCGACCCCTCCTGCCAGATAGGGGGGCATAAAATCCGCCGATTGTCTCACACCACTACCGTTTCGAGAGCATATCGCCGCTACCAACACCAACATAAGGAGTGAGGCGTATCGCATCATAAATCAGATGCCGGACTTGGTTATCTCATTCTTCATAGAGTTTGCTCTTCTGGCATGTGCTCCGGAGCTTATTGCGGTTTCTGATCCGAATGTTTCTGATGAGCTATGGATATCGATCAAGGTGAGATTTTGTGTAACCACAAATGCTGTTCTGAAATTTCACAGTGACCTATTAACCCGAATCGGTTTTCTGATACACACCTCGGGCCGAGGAACTTCCGGTGATGCCCACGGGCGAAGAGGTCCACAAGGATGACAATATCTATTTGAACACGGAGCTTTGCAAGACTTGCATCGTGGAGGGGGACTTCAAGGCTCTCGCGACAAAACAAGTCGTCGCGGAATCCATGTCGACATTTCGTGCCACAAGGGCCACAGTCTTCATTGCCGACGCGCTTTTCGGAGCTGGTTCGCACACTTGGGACTCGAAGGATGTTGCGTGGGGCAAGGACGACTTCAGCGACGTGTTCGCTTTCGCCAGGCAAGATACCCCCCACAATCTGGGTGCGTAGGTGACTGTGCTTTCATTTACCTGATTTCCGATTTTCCCCGTAAGCAGGTGAATATCCTGTCTGGATACTCCGACGTCTACACTGCTCTTGATGGGTGCCATTTCTTCATTCACCTCTCGGACCTGCAGCTTGGATCCGCAATCACAGCCGTACAAAAACAAGCTGAGGACCTCATATATCACGTCCTGACTTGGGCCAAGGATTGCGGGATGAAGATGGGCAGTTCTCTGCGTCACGACGCTGAGTACTACCTCTACGTCAGGAAGCCCCCGCCATGCATCATAGCTGACAACATCCGTATCGATGATCTCCAAAGGTGAGATTTGATCCGTGGAAAGTAGCCGGCTTGTATTTATCATCACTCGCTGAGCCGGTTGTGCCTTTCCATGTTCTCTACATCCATTATGCTGGGTCACTTCAAAGACACTGCGAAATTGAAGGACGAGAACAGACAGAGGGTGAACAGGTACCAAAAGCCCATCGCTCTCTTCGCCAAGCACCTGAAGATGGCGGCAATTTACGGGACATTAATCGTCGACGTCACAGCCGGAACCGGGACAACCGCGGTGCGTGAGGGGTGCAACCCGGGTGAGTGACAGAATGCGATCAACATTGAAAAATTAACGCCTTGACTGTGCGGTTTGCCACGCCTTTTAGGTCGCTGCGGGCTTTTCCGTGTGGTGGGACCATATGCATCCAAGCTACTCGTTCACACACAGGAACTTGAAGACGATCCTCGTTGACAACCAGAAGACGCAAATCGCTGGGATGAAGTCCAGGATGACCTCATGGTTCAAAGAGAAGCCATGGGACGAGACTCAAAGACTGCGTCCAGATGACTTCGAGAAGTAGGTGGCCGGGTCTACCCCTTCCAATGACCGAGGAAGAGGAGCGGGCAGAGCGTGCAGCGGCGGAGAAGAGGAGACTCGAGGCGGCTGAGCGTCGAGGGGGTTGTGTGCTCGAAGACGATGATATGTAGTACAATTCCGCAAATTCAGCCGCGCTCATATGTTTTGTCCCGGCTTTGACGGAGTTTCAGCCCCCGACCGCACAAACTACTTGTAGCCA
>VCJN01001051.1:0-25554 GCA_006384855.1 Tetraselmis striata | reverse complement strand
TTCAGATGCACGTTCACCAATACCAACGCTAGAATCCGCAACTTTTGCAGAGTCCACGTTAAAACTCACATTTGGACTTGTGACAGTTTTAGGTACAAAGTCATCAGGAAAAGCACAGTTAGCATCAACTAACCAAATGTTAACCCCATACTTTGGCGGTTCTAACACTTTTCCTGGACTGTGGGCCATTTATTTGGAGGGGGGGAAAACCCCACCTGGGTGAACAAAGGTGTCTTGCCGGGTTATTGCTGCAATAGTTTCCAATGCTTTGTCAAAGCCACTGAATCTATCAAATGCAGGCAATACAAACACTCCTACAGTATTGTTCTTTAGCCCTACTGCGGCATTGCTCAAAATGCCTCGCAATAGACTGAGTCATATGCCATGGAGGGTGAATAAAACACACGTTCATTCGACAAGTCGCGCGATAATATCGAATCTTGTTCTGAACAGAACGGCAAGTTTCGATGGGTATTCAGACCCTCATTTATCCGCACAGCCCTCAAGCGTAAACTGGAACATCTCATGTAAGGGATCGAAGACTCTATCGACCAGTCGCCACTCGGCACTGACTGCAGTCTTTCTAGGCATACGACGCCTCAGAGCCTTTACGCGACGATGAGTCGAAACTTTCCGAGCACCCGTTACACAGGCTACTGGCAAAGTCGTACCAGACTCGCGTACACTATTCGAGTTCTCATCAGTAGGCGACTCAACATAGTCGTTACTACTCTCAGGAGATGACGACATCGTCACTCGAACATGTACTCGTCACAGGTATATCGTCATTCAGACGTGCATTAGACAATCATGCGGATACCTCAGGTGCCAATGACATATCGGCAACAGTAACTTCGCAGTCATGCGACTCGACAGTTACTGGACAGCATGATGTAACACAAACATCACTTACATCCCTATCTACTGAGCTGTCAGCAGCAGAATAAGGGCACCCCTATTTCATCTGAGGGCAGTCTTTCAGAAGGTGAGCCTCACCACACTTAAAGCATGTTTTAGCAGCCAGATGCTTAGCATACTTCTCAGGCTCATGCATTTTGACATGATTAAGATAATCTATTATCTTTCTGCCAGGTGTTGTGGTGTTATTACCCTTCTGCTTTCCGTCGCTGGACTTCTGCCTCTTGCCGTTGTTGGTGTGGCGTCCATTGGCTGCGACAGGTGGAGCATCATCTCCACGGTTGCGTTTGCTCATGTTGGCAGCCTTGGACTTCTTCCTGGAGTCATGTCCTCCATTGCCATTGCCAGCAGGATGTCCATTGGCCACAGGCTTAGCCGCATTGCCAAGCGCCTTGTTGCTCCCAACCATCGCCGTTGTATACTGCTGTAGCTCAGCGAGTGTCGATGGTTGTCCAGCTCGCTTCTGGTCAGTCACAAACTTATGGGCAATCTCTTTAAGCTTATTGTGACTTAATGCAGATGCAAACTTAAGGACCATGAACTCATCAGGAAGGGTTAGTCTGGTCCTTGCTAGGACATCGTTGAAGGTCTGCACAAAGTCCTTATAATCCAAGGGAGAGTCTTGGGGACCTGCAGACACCTGCTTGATGCCATCAAGCTCTATGCATGCATCATGCACTATGTCATGCATCAATGGTGAGTCTCTAACTGCCTTCACAAACTCTGCAGCGTTGGTAGGACGCAGCGAAGGAGGCTTGGAATCAAATCCCTGCCACCAACGCTGGAACTTGCCACTCAGAGTCTGCACGGCATATGCAAGACCAGATGCAGTTGTGGACTTCAGTCCCACAGTGCCAAGCAGCCCCGGTAGTCCAGTCAGCCATACATCTAGCTTGAGGACATCCTGGCCATCTTGCTTGGGCTGGGTTTGAGCAGACTTCCTCTGGGACTCAGTTAGTTGTGCATCACGCGTCTCATACCATGGTATGTCAGTGATTGTTATATTGCTGAGGTCAGTTGCCATCGGATCTACAACTAGATAACGATGCACAGCATGCCAGATAGGGGACTCACAAGAGTCATACCTAAATGCGAATTGTTGAGGAAGCTCAGGGTATGAACGGTTCATCCAGAAACCATTCAACACAGACTTATAAATGGTTGCCCATGAATCACTTACCGCAGTATGAATCATGAACGGAGGGTACCACACAGTCGTCGGCACAAGCTTGCCTGACTGTTCAATGCAATGCTCACGGAGTACGAATCCTCAGACTCCGGGTCTAGAGTGATACTCTCAGGGAAGGTGCGCGCGACGTCGGGTAATGCAGCGCCGCCATCATCAGCATTTAGTTCTTCACCAGCTGCAACCACCGGTGCTACTAAATGCGACATGACTAAGACGTGCGATCTCTCTGGTGTGCGCATCTCCTTCGCTATCTGCTTCGCCGATAGCTTAGATGCATATAAGAAACAACGCATGCCCTCGATGGTGAGAATGTCAAACAATTCTAAATCATCTTCATCGACAAGCAAGCCAGTCTCTTCACGCAGTTTGCGCACCGCCGTGCCGCGCACAGACTTGTCAGACGCTATCGACTTTCCGACAGGTAAGAAGAGAGTCGATCTAGCGTTTGGTTCAGTCGTCAGAATCACTTGGCGTTCGACCGAGTGACCCTTACCGTAAGTCACCACCACGGCTGCACAAACCTTGGTAGTCGACAGGTCGACAGAACTTTCCTCGTTGAGCAGTTGCTCTCGGCTTTTGCCAGCAGAATTCATCGACTCAGACATGTCGAACTGCTCAGTCGAGGTATCGCAGGTTGAGCAGTGGAAGCTAGGATAAGGAGCGCAACAGTCGCTCCGAAACCAGTGCGACAGTCTAGTGTGCCTCACGCAGGTCAAGCAGACAAGGTTGTCGTAAACACACATAAGGCAGCAGAGAGAAAGAAACTATGGTTACAACGTTGTCACCACCCGCCGCTATTTATGCGTATGGCTAGCTCACAGCTAGTCACCACCAAGCGGCACGCGCACTGCTAAGCGCGTCACCGTGGAGAGTCGTGCCTCGAAGTGTCGAACAGGAGGTCGTCGCTTAGAGACCTCCGCACATGTAGTTGACACATCAGTTTATACACAAGTATACAACTGATGTTACACAGGCAGGTGCATTATACATATATGCCCGCTACGGGTACGCACGTGCGTATTATCCCGTAACTATTACTGAACAGTGTACCGGTACCAGTAGGACTCGTCTCATGATTCATCATCCACTAGTACTCGTATTGTGGCGCGTGACACACGCGCGCACACATACGATACAGCAGGTACTCGTACATGAATGATGCTACGATCATACAGTACCCGTACAGAGTATGCCATTATTGTCACACTTTGGGCGTCAGCCGATTCGAGTAATGCGAGTTGGGGCAAGCCCCAACCCGCGGAGCAAAGCATTTCGGGAGTGCGATACATGTGCAACAAAAAAGGCAATGTGAGGGAGGGCCCGACGCCATAGCTGGGAAAGATTCCCATTCCCAGTAAAATCCAGAGCGCCGTGAAGGGAGGAAGGGACCCCGCCCAAAATAAAGGCAGTTAAGTCCTCGGGTGTGACGCAATAACCTAACTACTAATAAAATCCCTGAACACCGGAACTAACAACCCAAAAGTATGACGGTGATACCCCCACCGCAGGCACTCCACCAACATATGTTCGATAGTCTCAGGTTCACCTCCGCCACATGCAGGGCAGTGTTCCAGAAACAGCTGAGGCATAGCATGAATCCGGGCCAATCGGCGGGCACTGGGAAAAACTCGGGTGCGTAATTGCATCATAATGTGCAACCCGGCCACAACCCCCACGGGGACACCCACACCGTATTGTGGCAATGGGTTTGACGCATAAGACGCATGGACATATATACCCCAGGTTTTATTGCGTGCTAACGATGCCGACGATTCCCGACGAAATCCCGTGCGCGTACTACAGGTACCCGCACCCGTACATCAACGTCGGCTTTTTCCCCGCCCCAGGACATGACTGGCACCAGTGGAATACTTGCAGTGTACCCTGTAGTCTCTGCGACGGCCGTTATTTAGGTAGCGATCCACCTAGATGAATTCCCTGGGTACTGGGTAGGCGACGCTCCTTTACAACAGTTACCAGGTTAATAGCCGAAGCATTCTGCAAGACTAATTGAAGGCCAGTGACAGAATTTCCAGCACCGACCACGAAATAAGGTCTACCCTACCCATTCATTGGGCGTCGGCAAATAAGTCATGTGATGTGAGTTGGGCAAAGCCCCATCCCGCGGAGCAAGGCATGTCGGGAGTGCGATACATGTACAGCAAAAAAGGCAATGTGAGGGAGGGCCCAACGCCATGACTAGAAAATTTTCCCATTCCCAGTAAAATCCAGAGCGCCGTGAAGGGAGGAAGGGACACCGCCCAAAATAAAGGCAGTTAAGTCCTCGAGTGTTGACGCAATAACATGGCTAGTAGTAATATAATTCCGAAACTCCGGAACCACCGATCAGATTATGATGGTGATACCCCCACCGCAAGCACTCCACCAACATATGCTCGATAGTCTCATATTCACCTCCGCCACATGCATGGCAGTGTTATAAAGGAACCGCTCAAGCATGGCATGAATCCGTGCCATCGGCGGGCAGTGGGAAATACTCGGGTGCGTAATCGTATCAAAATGTGCAACATGGACACACGCCCCTCGGGGACACCCGTATTGTACTCTAGCAACGGGTTTGACGCATAAGACGCATGGGCATATATACCCCAAGTGTTATTAGTGCGTGCTAACGCTGCTGACGATTCGCAACGCGCCCACACCTTTATTGGCTTAGCGGCATCGCGCGGCCGCTACTAGTGACCTCCACTCAAGTGGAAGGTGCGCCCCCTCAGCTAGCCCGCCTAGTCGATCTAACCATCGCAGAACGAGTCCCCGACGTCCACATGTTAGGGCGCGCCCGACTTGGCTAATCTACTAAATGAGTTGTACATGTATTACAAGTGGGATGCTTTATGTAACGCCCAAGCCCGTGCCGCAGCGGCCGTAGCCTATATGGGCGCAATAACCAATTCTCGCATCATCGGTGCAGTGACCACCCCTGGGGAGTTTGTACCCACCCCCAACTAGGCACGTCCTGCGACGACTAGCGGCTGTTGTTGCCTGTCGCTATACTGCTACACGACGGGCATGAAAGTACATGGTAGTCGCTAGTGCATGCCCTTGATGTTCTTTCGCGGTACGGGTGCACGTACATGGTACCACATTTTGGGGTAGCTATCGGGGTGCGCGGAGACTTGGGAGCGGATTACAATTAGTGCTGATGAGTAGTAATCATCATCAATTGCGACCAATAAGCGGCCCCTCTTATTGCGTTTCTAGAGTCCACCCGCCCGACGGCTCACCATTTTGACTAGGCTCCAGCCGCCCGACGGCTCACCATTCTGACTTGGCCCGACCAGCGCATCGAGCAAACACCGCCGCTGCCGGAGCCATTATGCGTGGCGGGTAGCCATGCGCCTTGGCTATCTAATGTGTGCGGGCAACGCGAGTTGGTGGTCCCTGCAGCGCGGCGGTGTGGCGGCATTGGAAGTTGATACGCCATGTCGGTAGCCCGGCATGGGGGCAGCGGTACGCACCGACCGGCTGCAAATTTCAAAAAAAACATCGGCCGCCAGGCACCCTTCTGGACGGGTTGCGGGCAGTCAAACAGAGGCGCGGACCCTACCAGGGCGTTCCAGGTGCTTCCAATAGACATAGGTAGTACCTTGGGAACGCGCGCTACGGGACCGGAGAGGAATGGGCTGAGCGGGTGGCGGCTGTGCTAGAGGCAGATTCGGTCTGACGCGCAGCTGGCCGCAGCGGGCGAGACCAATCTCGCCGTCGTCCCGCTATACCCGGTACTTGCCGGGCTCCACCGACGTAGTAACCATACGTTGGAAACCTCTCCCTCTGTAAGCTTTAGGTGAGAGACTTTAGCATTGACAAGGAGGAGGTTTGCAGCAATGGAAATTGTTACACTATGCCAAGGCATACACGGCTTTGTACTACTATCCGTTTGGCAGTCGGTTTGCATGTAGGCATTTGGGTTCAGGTATGCAATCTAGGCTTGTTGTCATCAGGGGGTCATCGGGCTGTCATGGTTGGTGAAGGCATGGCACGTGGCGAGCATGTGGCAAGCATGTGACAGGCATGTGGCAAGCATGTGGGAGGCACGTTGTAAGCATGTGGCGAGCATGTGGCGAGCATATGTGTGTAGGCGGATGGGCAGCTTGGTTGCGTGTTCTTGTGTTAGTATAAGGGAGTGAGTGGTATGAGTATGGCGGTGTAGGTGTGTGGGTATAGGTATGCAGGCAGGGTTATGGTGGTAACCCTAACACCCTCTGTATGCGGCGCTAGCCGTCCCTCAGCTCCATGCCGGGGCCGCGACTGTTAGGGTTACCACCATAACCCTACTTGCGTGCCTTTACTTGCACACCTCCATACACTCATCCTCATACTACCTACTTACATATTTATACCGACACACCCATGTACAATCATACTCGTACTACTCATACTCGTACTACTCATGCTATTACGATTCCTACCCACTTCTTGATACTCACGCAACTATATGTACTCATACTGCTCACCCGCCCACATGCATACACCGCGTACATGTTACATGTCATGCCCTCGTCAGCCATTACCTCCCGTTGACTTACTGATGACCAACCTAGATTGCTTGCCCGAGGATAAATGCCTACATGCAACCGGCTGCCGAGCCAATAGTTGTATAAAGACGAGTACGCCCCGGTACACGGTATCAATTCCTTTGCGGCAAACCTTTTCCATGCCTATGCTAAAGGCTCTCGCCTAAAGATTACATTGGTTTCGCTGAGCTCTGGTTAAACCCCCCGTTCCGTTTCCACTGCGTATGCCCACCATCCGCCACGCCGCCGCCGTTGCTACCATGGCCGACCAAGTTGTTGCTATCGTAGCCGCCGCTGCCGCCGCCGGCCACGACGTCATGGAGATCAACGTCGCATGCGTCATACACGTGGAGCTCGCCAAGACTAAGACCCGCGTCCCGACGCAAGACATCATCAACTCCTCCCGCATCCTCGGCAACCGCTGCGAGGTCCGTCAAATCATCGCTTTCTTTACAAAACTCTGGGAGCTGATTGCCGAAATCTATTGGACCCCTATTTTGGAGGCATGCCCCCCCCCCACCGATTCACCCAAGAGTCGAATGCTGGCATGGCCTATCGCGGTCCGATTGCCGACCCCCCCCCCCCCCCCCCCCCGGCGCCCCCCCCACGCCGCCCCGCACGTCTCGCGAGGTCGCACCCAACGTGAGCGTCTCCACCGTCTTTGCCGACATCGGCGACTTTCAGTCCAATCTCGTGGCGTGCTTCCACTCCAACTCCAAACTGCCCGGCGTCATCATGTATTACGCCACTGGCCTACGCATCGCTCCCAACATCCTTATCACCTTCCGGGCACCGCCGTCAAGCTCGCCCAACATCAGGGGCGTACCGTCGACTTGCTCCCGTACATCGTCGGTACTTTGAGTTCACCGTCCCCATTGGTTTTATGTTATCCTTTTGGTCTTTCTGGTCGTTCCTTGGCTTCAATGCTTCCCTTGACCCTTTGGTTCCTGGCAGCTTGGCGGCTTCGTGGTTCCCTTGGCTCTTCCTTGGTTCTTGGCTCCCTGCCCTCCTGCTCGACCTTGGTTTCAGGCTTATAATGCCTCTCTTTTGCCATCAACCTTTCATAGTTGCTGCTCTGTAGTTCTAGTTCTGTTTGTAGTGCGCGTATGTTAAAGCACTGATGTAAAAAACAATCGTGAGAATATCTATCTCCTCACAACTATACAGGGCGATAGTACAAGATAGCTACAAGATACCTGCACGCGAGCACACCATTTAATATTATTTCAATGACTTACCGCCTCGCTCAGACCGATGAAGGATAATTGGTGCCGCCGCACCTATTTTCCTCGTACCCGATTTTCCATTTATACATTCCTCGTAGTCGCAAGCCGGTCCTCGTAACGAATAAAAAATATTCGTTGGGGGCGGGGGGGGGGGGGGGGGGGGGGGTTTCCGCAGATCTTTTTATTATTTATTCCATCTGCGGGTCGGTGCCCGCGTAAATTCCGTTATGTGTTCCGTCTATTGTTCGGTCTGAACGAAATAACCCGGAGTGACCCCCCCGTCCAATCTCTCTCTCTCTCTCACTCTCTCTCCCCCATTCTTGAACTGGAGCACAGCGGATCCGGACTGGAGCACAGCGGAGCTTGGCGGCGGGTTGTGGCGGCTGCGGGTGGCGGCGGAGTGGATTAGGGCGGCATGCCGCGGCCAGTGCCGCCGCTGAAGGGGGGGCGGGAGGTGCCGACGTGGCAGGGGCCTCGCGCGAAATACGAGGAACATATGTGCCTATTTTATTCCTTCATCGGTCTTATCGAGGAGGTTAGAAAATATTGTAATAGTTTAGTAATGATTTAGAAATGATAACAAGAAAACAGTTTTCAGTACGGGTACCGTACCTTAATATGTAGCTACCTACTACGCGTACAGGTACAACGCCGGAAGATATATTAGTTTATATAACAGTTATGTGAGCTAGCTGCAAAAGGCGATCAGGAAGCCACCCGAAGAGGCAATAGAAAACGTCCACTACAGCAGTTGCGAGGTGGAAGCAGCACCAGATGAGGGTGCGGAATGAGCACGGGCAAACGCATCAAACTTGGCCGCCTGCACTCCGGCAGAGAGAATGCCGCCCAAGGTACCATGCACGCAAGCAGAGACTCGTTGTAACAACTCCCGCTTCGTGCGCGACAGGTGATGGCGGAACTCAACGGGCTGGCTGGCAACAAAGTTTCGAAGAGCCTGGACGGACTGACCATGAAGGAAGCATGAAGTTGGGGCGGAAGGACCGCCAGGGAAGTTGCGCACAAGTAACACCGCGAAGATGTAGATCACCGTTAAAGCGGATTTTCCGAGGCGGCCGCGGTCTTCAACCACAAAAGAGTAGTACCGGTGAACGACATGCACCGGGGCGGAAGACGCCCGGTCCGCCGCTAGCTTGTTGCGCTCCGCCTCGGTCGCCGCGATCCCCGGGGTGCACCAGCGGGGGTCGTTGCCCCAACTAGGGGTCGTGGAGGACACGCACGCGAAATCGATCAATCGCCGGAACATATATCAATCCTTAATCTTGGTTGCAGCAGTGTCCCCGCTCAAGAGTACGGGTTCGATTGTGTATGACGGGTATGAGACGATTATCCGTTACTGCATTGTAAATTCTTGTTTATATGTCGTAACGCAATATATGCTGCAGTGCTGTCGGGGTCGGATATTTTAATAGCGCTTACGGGTACCTGAATATGCCGCCGTTTTCGAATGCCTGACGATCGTGTACGAGTACTTGAAATCGCGTACGTTTACCTGAAAATCGCGCACCGGCACCGCGTCGACATCCTGCTGCGCGCCTCTGTGCTCGCGCAGTACGAGCCGAGTGCTAGTCGACTTCTGGTACTGGTAGCAGCGACGAAGCGATGCCGACAGCTTGGACGAACCCACTAGTAAGATTTTGATGCCGGTAAAGATGTCGTAGCTCACCAGATGTTTATTCGTCACCGTATTGCTGTATATTAATAGTGGACCTGCAGTCGTACCCCCATAATCAGTCTGAGGGCGAAGACCTGGGACACGGATACGCTGGACCTACATCGGGGCTCGTGGCAGGACTTTTGGATGGCGGTTCTTGGGTAAATATCGAGTAAACTCTGCCACTGCTGGTGTAAGGTTTCAAATCTACGGGGTATATCCATACCGCGTCGTAGCCTCGTAGGATATACTTGTTAGCGTAGGGAATAATAGCTACTACTATTAGTCGGTAAGGGTCATTTTATTACAGGGAAAAATGCAGAACAGGGTACCCATTAAATTCTCTTTTGTCTTAGGTATCACTAATATTAATGTCGCACGGGACCGACGCTGGGAAACGCGCCTGGGCGGTGAGGGGACAACTCAACCACAACAAGCACACTGGGCACCCGTGGCCTTTCTATAAGGTATAGGACATGCCCTAGGACGGCTTGTGGTTGACCCGAGTGCGGAGTGGCAGCCAGTGGGTCAGCGCAAATTGATGCGGGTCAAGCGAACCTTTGCGGATCGCGCGACCTACATACCTATACGCTGGCCACCACGCACCTCAAGCACGGCGTCGCCTGAAACCATAGGAGAGGTGCTCTCCTGTGCCTTTGCCACACCTCACGTGTGCTTTCAAGAGCCGTGTCTCACGGTCCCGGTTGGTGGTGCGCGTCGACGCCAACGTCGCACCGTGGAGCCAGTGCGACATAAGTGGATTTAACCTACGCTGGACCGACCCCACCTACAACCCGCCCCACCTCGCTGCATAACCGCATGGGCCCAACTGCGCCACGTCAACACCTTAGTACGGACCCACTTCGGCCCCTGCAGCATGGGTCCCATTGGGTGTCGGTTAGTTTTACATGGGTATACCAAGGTTTTGGTGCCCCGGCGTAGGGTCTTGCACGACAAAAGAGAATTTAACGGGTACAATTTTGACTTAAGTAGCATAATAGGGTCAAACCCGGCTTTTGCGAAACATGGTGCAATCCCAAGAAGTGCCAGAATGCAAAACATGGTATAGTCGCAAAACATGGTGCGAATCGGGGTATGGCAAATTGAAGTACATGATATAGTCGACCAGTGCCGACTATAGCTAGAATATTTGTAGCAGCGGGTGGTGGCAACTTGTAACAATTATTGTATGCTGAAAAACATTATAGCCTCTCGTCTGCACCACCACTGCACTCCACCTTCGTTTGTCTTCGGGTCTCGACAGTTGAGATTATTGTGGCATGCCAAGAATCTTCACTTCTGGGATTTGTACATTTCGGTACGTGACGATACGCTATGGTACATGACGGTACGTTAGTATGGTACGTGAACGTACGGTACGGTACGTGACGGTGTGCTATGGTACGTCTGCTGACGTGTCACGTATAGAATCAAGCGGGGGGGGCGGGGGGGGGGGGGGGGGGGGCGGGGGGGGGGGAGGGACGACAACTAGCAATCATTATGCGCGGTCACGTGGCGCGGAACTTCCGGCCTCGTATCCGGCCCCGTCCCCGCCTTGCTGCCCGGCCGGTCCCAGTCAGTACGTAATCCTTACTGGAACCAGTACCGGGAGCGACTACTGCTGCGGTTAGCGGTTTTTTGTAAATTTTGTAAATCGCACCATCAGTACCATTACTACCTGAGTGAGTACTGGTGTAAATTACAAAAAAGGATAGTAACAAATCTACCGCGAAAAAAGCTGTAATCCTCAGTACAAGATCAACAGCAGGCTGCCGAAGTACTGATAAGGCCGGTAAGAATTGTGTGTGTTTTAGGTGCCATATCTGGCTCAAAACAGAGGGGGAGGGGGGATTTGGTATAGCTGGCCCTGCCTGGCCCAAGGTTTTGATGCTAGTACTTTCCGCCTTGCTTACCAGCTCCGACTAAGTACCGTGCCGCACGCACCGCACAACCTTCGCGAGCACTGCCGCCGCCGCCGCCTCCGGCGCGGCTAGGCCGGCATGCTGCTGTCGGCCCGAGCGCAAATACCTATCAGTCTACAACCACGCCTAGTTCACGTCGCCAGCCTTCGGCTTGGGTAGCTAAAACCATGTCGGTATCCACCACGAACACCGTGAAGATGGAGGTGAAGTGGGACGGCATATTGCTTTCCGTTAGGCCGCCCGTGCTCTATCTCTTAGAGCAGGATTGGCTAGAGGCATGTACCGTACGAAACATGCAAGAGTATGCAAGGAACGACCCGGACCCTAGCCTATCCTTTGAGCTTGTTGAACACATTGCAGTGGTCGTCGTTGAGCATGATGAGTTGTCCAACTCGCCATCCTCGGGCAATAAGAGGCGGCGTGTGACTAGCGAGTCTGGTGCCAGTCGCATGCTCCAAGACAACATGTGGGATGCGATGGAAGAGGCGCCCACTCGGCACTTCAAATTCGCCTGATAGGCACACTACGTGAGAAGGGGGAGGGGCAGCCATAGAACACTACTGTTTTAACCGTGTGGTTTGTGCTCTGAAATCCGAATGGTGCCCTCGTGCCTCGATGTGCACACCTACGTGTGTGGCAGCTGCCCCTACACAATATATATGGACAATTGCAACACTTTGCCCGTTGACACCGATGTTGATAGAACTATACACAGTACATCAGCAAACTACAAAACTTAGGGAGAGGGGGGGGGAGGGTCAGATCAGAGGGGGGTACCTAAAACACACTTACAATTCTTATTGGCCTCAGTAGTTGGCTACTTGATGATGGCGATGACATGTGCCGCTGATGCTGACTACAGCATGCCAAGGATTAAAACAGGTGAGAGTATACCGGGTCGCAGCGGCTAAGGACTGGGTACGGTCTTGGTAGTTGTATGCCGGTCCTACGGGTACATCTCGATTTAGGGTCAGTCCTCTCGATCTTTGTTACCGGTACGCAAGGTTAGACTACGATCATTTGATGTTTTGAATGCAATCCCTGCTGCTGGTAAGGCCCGCCGCCCGATCGTACACCCCTCCACATATGTATGGGGTTTGCAAATTTGATACACATGCCCATGCGCGGCTATACTGAGACCGTGCGCGCGTGCATGCGTGCGTGTTTCTCAGGGTCGTACGGCCGGGGGAAATGCCGCGATAGCGCGATACACCCCATATTGCAACGCGGTAGCCGATGCCGTCAACGCTATCATTCAGGCAAAAGCATGGCTTCTGGCGCCACTCGTGTGCACAAATATGCGTGGGACAGCACAGCCCTCGTACTCATATCACATCACCCTTGGTATGATCACTATCCACCGTACACATAGGGCATTGAAATTAGGTCATTAACGACCTGGACCAAGCCCTGCGTGTCGATGACGATGGTTTATGGCCAAAATCATGGACAAAATGCCGTTGTGATCGTTGCACGTGCATGCGGGAGAGGGTTCTCGCGGCCTCCTTGCCGTAGGGATAGCAATGCATAGCAGTGCATTTCTATAGCAGTGCATGGCCGCATGCTCATAGCGCGCCATGGTGAGCCCACTGGGGCGGCAATCGCGTGCACCTTAATGCGTCGCTGCTGGTGGAAATAATGTTGTGAGAGAGGGGATCCGGCATGGCGGCCGTGGGCATCGCTCAAGCGGGGGTACGTATGTGCCAAGTATGAGTAGCTTAGTCCGTGCACAAGTACATACAACAGACTGTCCCGCCACCGTGTATCAGGTTTTGAGATCCCCTTGGCGTAAAGTTTCACGCCAACGTGTTGACCACACGCTAACACATACGTCAGATTTCGACATATTATTTCAAAAAATCGAAAAATGCCTAAATCGCCTCGACCGTGCTGCGACTGCATAATATGTAGCCATGTTTGCGTAGTTTGTATGTATTGGTATTTATATGAAAATTTTCTGACGTTTCCTCGCAACGCACTGAGCGATACCACGAGTTTGAGAGCTGCACCACAAGGCGGCACTGCAGTGGCGATGGCATTGCATCACGCCCCATCGTGCACGGGCGCATGCCACTATGACCCCACCCCAAGCAAAAGTACCCTAGCCTCTTTGCTGACATGTTTCCTCGCCCGCCCATGGCCATCCCACCATGCAATGGTATATGCATGCGCGGCGGGACGTGCGGGGCACCAACCCCCGTTATTGTGGGGGTACTGGAAACGCTCAGTGTGGCGCAAGTGGCACTCGTGTAGGGCACTTGTTAGGGCCAAAGGGGTTGCTTACACCCTATGGTGGTAACGGCTGAGCCTAAATGTGCAATATTCCAGGATTTCAGGTCATAAACCCTGGATTCAGCTGCCCTACTATTCGTAAGCTCGGATTCGGCGAGAAAGGGGCCTGGCACTTACGTGGAGAGGTGTAGTATGATCTGCTGGTAATAAGGCCCGCCGCCCTGGTATTGCACTACCAGTACCCGTACGGATAAACGGGCGGTGCCGACCCAGCGATGACTAAGAACAAATAAAAAGAAGCAGAGCGCAATCGCAGTACTACAGGCGTCAACAGCAATGAACGGGTAGGTCTGAATCCGTGCGCAGGCTGCACGCCAAATGTCGCCAAACCGATTGCTGCCCTGTGGGCATATGTCCTCATCTTCCCTTGAGTCAGCCGCCCCTAGTAGTCGCTCAATGAATGCGATGGCGTATGGTGGACGTATGTTCGATTCTAGCCTGGACATATGTGCGATGGCGTATAATGTTCGATTCGCCATATCGGCACCTTCCCGCATAGCGAGGCGGGCCCGCCGCGCTCGAAGCACGGTGCGCGGACTTAGTGCGGACTTAGCGGGTGCGGGTGCGGGTGCGACTTAGCATTGCGCACACAGTTTACAGCCACACTGTGATCTTATGTGATGCACGGATCTACTGCATTTTGCGCATTTTCTTGCCAACCGGCAATTCCTGTTAGGGCGCATCACTAGCGGGCGGGTATCGCTAATTTTTGAAGCGCATACGCCAAGCGCGGCCATGGGCTCGCGACGCAAGATAGCCGTACATCACCCCGCATATTTTCAAAGTAGGGCACACAAATACTACCCTATATAACCCTAGATGTACATCGCGTACATGCGATGCAACGTATATACATCTTGCAAGATGTGGCGTTTCCCCAATGCTAGATGTAAATGTGTATGTTGCCACCATACGCCATCGCATTCATTGTGCGACTACCTAGGGGCGGCTAGCTCGAGGGAAGATGATGATATATGCTTACAGGGGAGCATTTGGCTTGACGACATGTGGCGTGCATCCTGCGCACGGATTGACACCCACCCGTTCAATACTTTTGACGCATGTAGTAAGGAATACAGTGCGGTGGAACAGTATTGTGTTATCACATGTGCTAGATGCAAAATTCAAGAAATCCATACAGAAATCCAGAAGAAAATCCAGCTACGGGCCAAAAGAGGCGGGAACCGCCATGACAGCCACCGACCAGGCATCGCCACCAGCCAGCCGCCGCTCCACGCAGTAGGGACGCTCTCCCCAGCACATACACAATCCCGGGCCACTCGAATAGCGGCACTAGGCCGAATGTGATGTGAAGGCGCCGACATGAAAGGGGCTTCGAAGTAGAGGTCTCGCAGCAAGCAAGGAGCGGAAGTGGGGGGGTCCAACCCAGATTGGGGCGCCACGGGCGTGCAACAGATGCATGCCACCCAGCGCCAAATCCGCCGCCAGCTTAGTCGCGTCCCCTTCCGTCAAACGTAGAACGCCTTCCACAACACAACGTCCCGGGCCACTCCAATAGCGGCACAGAGCCGAATGTGATGTGGAGGCGCCAACATGACACGAAGGGAGAGGGTGCTCAACGAGTAGGGGATGGAGAGCCGACCGGGCCAGCAACGACGTAAGACGCCGGTGTCCAGCGCGCTCTGTTCCGCCCAGCGCCAAATCCGCCGCCGGCTCGGTCGCGTCCCCTTCCGCGGAACGTAGAACTCCCTTCCAAGCATAGCATCCCGGGCCACTCCAATCGCGGCACTAGGCCGAATGTAATGTGGAGGCGCCGACAGGACAGGAAGGGAGAGGGTGCTCAAAGAACAGCGAACGGGGAGTTGACTGGACTAGCAACGACGTAAGACGCCGGTGTTCAGCTCACACTGCTCCTCCTCCACTAGTCTCCCAGACTGTCCCGTAATTACACTGTAATGGCCCGTAATCGTGATTTTCCCACGGAATGGGCTTGTAATCGCCGTATGTACCGGGTAATCGCCACTTTTCTGCTAGGCTCGGTAGTCGCTCTGGCGTGCCCGGCTGCCTGCGGTCCGTAATTCAAGGCCACCAGTAGCATGTGCCATCCTCACAGTACATTGGGCCCACATCGCGGCTCGCGCGGCAACCCGTAACGTGTGGCGCTTTCGCGACACTGTACTTTAACTCCTCGGCACATGCTCCGTGACGACGCCGCAACGGCCAAGCAACGCCCAACGGCATCTTACAGGTAGGGCTCAAACCTGCTGATTTTTATAGGTGCGGGCGGACAGTTAACCATCGCAGCAACGCCAAGTAGCTCCTACCCACCCCCACACGCTGCGAGCCGCCGGCGCCAAGTACTGATGTGCCATCGGGCGTCGCAACTCCAAGCGGCCGCGGAAGTGGCAGCACGGGCGGGGCCAAGACTACTAATAAGGTGCCACCCGTGCACGATCCCTGCCCCCATCCCCAGCCGGGCCGATTCCGAGGGCCGAGGACGATCGTTGGGGGCGCGTAGGCGGTGGGTGGGTGAAACAATATTTATAGCTGTGAGTTCACCATTTAGGGCCATTTATACGAGCATCCGCATGTCCCAGTAGCGGTCGATGCGGAGAAATTGGCTGCCCGTACCTGTATTATTTCCGGTTGGTCACACCGTCACGTCGCGCACTGTACCACCCCTCCGCGGTGCGCGAGCTTCGTATAACCTAAAAGTATCCGTTTTGGTACCCGACGCGCCAGTGGTTTGACGCCCGTACTTCATACCGCGTTTGTTAGCATGGTGGGGAAATTTGCCTCCAATTTCCCCACCATGTTAACTCACGCGTAGAACTGGACGGCAACTCGGGCGATTTTCAACAGTACCAAACTATCTGCCCCCGCCCATCAACCGTCAACTACCACGCCCCGCCCGCCCTCCTCCACTTACGACGGCTAGTAGCGCTATATGTTGTGTGGTAGAGACTGGCACCTTTCTGCGCGGGCTTGCCGTGTGCGTGAGTGCCGCCCCCGTGCCGGTCCCGTACGGCTCTCGCTCGACCTTTGCGGCGTCGCCCAGCCGGCACCTAGTCAACACGGCACCCTGCCGCAAGCGGAGCGGTATCAGCACCCTGTGCGCCGGGCCTCGATAGCATAGCTGGGATTGTGTGGGATGGAGCGTAGCGTCTCGCGGGACGCTAACCGCTAACGGTATCGCTCGCGGCCCGGTGCCGTTTCTGACCACGGGTGCGGGGTCCAGGTCGGGCGCGGCCGCACATGCGTGCCAAACTAGCATGACATCACTGATCGGAGCATGCGTCTTGTTGCATCGGCGGGGAGGTGGTATTATTGCACCCACGCCGACGATCTGGAGGGGGGCTCCCCCTTCATTGTTTGGAATGGGTGGTAAGCTGTCGGGTGCCTTGCATGCGTGATATAGTGGGCGGAACTGGCGGGTCGGTTGGCATGACTAGGTTGCACCGTGCGAGGCAGCAAATTTAGACAGCCAGATATTCCTCATGCCTGGTATTGAGCCGTCAGAAACTCCAAGGGCCGGATAGCTGGTAGGTTGATAAACGGACAACATCATCAGCCAGATGACGGGACGGTACGGGTACCGGGTACTGCATGGCCTAGTTGCCGGCAGATATGGCCGGTTACTAGTAGGCCATGCGGAACCCCAGATGGGTGACCGTTAATGATCACGGGTACTGATTCCGTGCCTGATGTACATGCTACCGGTACAGCCCCGGAAGATATTATTAATCCTTATTCTGCTGCCAACCTGCTGAGTTCCGCCGACACCTGTCGCGCACACGGCGGGGGCTGTTGCAGCGGGTCTCGGCTTGCGTGCATGGTACCCTGGGCGGCATTCTCTCTGCCGGTGTGCAGATGGCCAAGTCTGATGCGTGTGCTCGTGCCCACTCTGCGTCTTCTCATGTTACTGCTTCCACCCCGCAGTCGCTGTAGAGGACCTTTCTGATTGCCTTTTATTTTGGTGATTTCCGATATCGCCTTCTGCTGCTAGCTCATGTAATTAATCCTTATTATTCTCTGTAGTTGCAGCAGTGTCCCCGCTCAGAGTACGGGTTCGATTGTGCACGACGGGTATGAGATGGTTATTATCGGTTACTATAAAATTATCGGTTACTATAAAATCGTGTTTACATGTCGTAATGCAATGTGTTGCCCCGCTGTCGGGGTCGCGAATTTGAATAGCGCTTCCGGGTATCTGAATATAGCGTATTCGAGTACCTGACGACTGGCTACGAGTACCTACTTGAAATCGTGTACGGGTACTAGTACCTGAATATCGTTTTCGGGTTCCGAGTCCATGTACCCGGGTTTCAAAGTTGAGTCTGGTTTTGCCAAAAAAGTCGCGCAGGCGTGTTTACACGTTCAAGAGCCGAAATTGGCAGGAAGGTTGAGTGAAAGCGTGGAGGGAAAACGGAGTCAGGGGGGCGCTGCGTGTAACGCAGCGAAAACTGTAAGATGGCAGGCTCAGCTGTTATGGCTGCTTTTATGTCTACTCGTGCTGCACCCAAAAACGGCGCAACGACAGGTGCCTAGTTTCTGTACCACTGAGCAGCACTTGTAGCCGAAAAGCGGTTCGGGAAAGGGAGGAAACCCCATAAACTGGTTTACATCATTTCAAAGTTGAGTCTTGTTTTGCCAGTCATGCGCGAACGGAGAGAGCGGTGCATTGACTTGGAAGTGGCGGAGGGGCGCGATGTAACCGAAGAAGAACCACGCGCCAGGCGAAGGAACGAAGGACGTTGGGGTCGATGTAGTCCAGAACGACGTCGGAGTTAGTGCCCCAGCCGCCTTGGTAGGGGAATGTGGGACAGTGGAGTTCCGATGGCGTTAGCGGCGGACGCTGCTCCCTTGCTAATAAGGCTGTGTGAGCTCCAAGAAGTGCCGGCGGGAGGGGCAGCACCGACAAGACGAACGGCCGTAGAGAGCCAGTCCGACATTGAAGCGGCGGTCCAAAACTTAAACTGCTCGCTTGGGGTGACCGCCCAGAAGTTTGTCTCGGCCAAGGCAACAGGAACCAGGGAAACAAACTGTGCGGGGTCGATGAAGTGGTGCATGAGACGTGCAACGCGGGGGTGTTCTGATAATGGAAGGAGCAGCACGTGGAGGTCGTCGGGACCCCGTTGACTAGCGCGGCCTTTTTCGCGGTACACCTGCAGGGTAATGTTGTAATTGTCGACATGCACATCCCGCACTCGACATGTCACGCCAGTAAATCCCTTGGCAAAGAACATGAAGTTGACAACCGAGGCCACGAGTTGTACGCATTTCCTATATCGACGGATGTCCCTTTGTGACCATAATAACACCGCCATACCAGTACATACAGTAATATGGCATACAGGTACATACAGTTGTGTACTGTGTCACAGTACCCGTAGTGCTGCCTTGCAAGGCGGGCACAGCGGTGAAAACTCGTCTGTCCGCTCGGTAGAGGGGGGGTCCCCGGATCGATTCCCGGCTATGTCATTTCTTCGGATGGGGCACCGGTTGATGCATTAGGCTACGCCAGACCTATCACATACTGGTGTGAATTACAAAAAGGGCAGTTCCCCATAATTAAACCGTACTGGTACGATTGCAGTGTGCGCACGAGGTCAAGTGCTAGGGCGGCTTCGGCCGATGACCCGGGGCGAACTTACTGTTACCACCTTTCTCAACTCAACTAACCCAAGCGGGCCGCCGCCGCCATCGCCGCCGCCCGTCGCTGCAAGAACTATCGACTCCAGCGAAGGCAGCACGATGACTTTTTCCTCGATTAGGCTTGCCGTCAGGCCCGCTGTACCCGCGCGCCTCCGAACAGCGGCGCGGCGCCTGAGCGGCGCGTCGCGGCGGCCAGCACCGCCTGCTGGGGGCGTCCGGGCGCTCTTCACAGGTGCGGCCCACACCGCCCCTCCAACAGCCTACTTGCCTCCCCAGTGGACCAGCCGTGCGGCCTCCTCGGCCTCGATCACCGGCGCAGGGTGTCGCACGCCGCAACCCCGACCCATCCAGACAGCAAATTGGCCGGCAAGCTCGCTCCGTCTCCGCCCCTGCCACCTCTGCCTGCCAAACGAAACCCTACAAAGCCTAAAAATCCATGGACCACCCGCCCCCATATCTGGCTGTCTGCGCTTGCTGCTCATCGCAGGTATCGTGCAGGGGATCGCCGAGGTTGCGGAGGTGGTAAACAAGCAGGATGCGCGTTCCTTCCGGATCCAGTTCCCGCAGGGCGCGGCCACGGGAGTGCAGCAGGGCGCCAGCGTCGCCATCAACGGCACCTGCCTCACGGTGCGCCTCTAGCCCGCGGAGCCGCCCAGCCGTGCCGCTGGTATCAGAGCAGCCCGGGGCGCGCGCAAGAGGCACACGCATGCGAGCACAGCTGAGGCGCCGCTGCATCCGCTCCCCCGCTGCCCCCAGGTGGTGTCGATCGAGGGCGATGTTCTAGGCTTTGACGTCATCGGGGAGACGCTGCGCACGACCAACCTGGGCGTCCTGGAGGAAGGCAGTGCCGTGAACTTTGAGCGCTCCGCGCGAGTCGGCGACGAGATTGGCGGGCACAACGTGTCAGGCCACGTCTGCAGCACCGTACGCCCCCCCCCCCCCCCCCCCCCCCAATAGCATCGGCAGGCAGCTTGACACATTGGAGGGAGAGAGGTAAAGGGCCGCTCCCTAGCACGCTGATCACGCCGCTCGCCCGCATCACCCAGGCATCTGTGGATAGCATCGAGGAGACGGAAAACAATGTCACGCTGACGTTCAAGGTAGGCCCAGCCACAGGGTGGAACCGCGGCCGCCACTGCCTCCTCATCCGCTGCTGCTACCGCTACTGACTCAGGCGGCCACTGCGAACCTGCCTGCAGCTCACCAACCCGGACTTTATCAAATACGTGCTTCCCAAAGGCTTTGTTGCCGTGGACGGATGCAGCCTGACGGTGCGTTGCCATCCTCCCCCTAAGGGTCTTGTACCACATCCATCCTGCATACAGCCACGAGTGGTGTGCCTAGCTGATCCTCTGCAAGGCCAGGGGAGGAAGCGGAGGGGGGCTCAGTTTCAGACAAGCAGCTGCGTTGTTCCGCAGGTCGGTGAAGTTGGGAGCGACTGGTTCACGGTGTACCTCATCCCGGAAACGCTCAGGTGCCCCCCCCCCCCGCCCCTCCTTCCCTGTGCTGCTGGAATGGCTTACGCTGCCGTGCATCCAGGGCGTGCTTGATTCTGTGAATGATCCTCCCCTTCCCTTGACCGGCGCGCAGGGTGACGGTGTTTGGCAGCCGGCAGGTGCGCGAGCTTGTCAACATCGAGGTGGACTCCCAGACACAGGTGGGCGCCGGCCCTGCCTCCCCCCCCCTCCCCAGGCAGGAAGAATGCGGCGTATCTGAGGGCCGCCCGAGCCGCTCATGCTGCTCCGGTTTCGGTGCGCAGACCATTGTGGACACCGTGGAGCGCGTGGTCGCGGCCAGCTTGGCGTCCATGGACCTCAGCAAGCTCGCCGGGGTCTGAGCTCCGCAATAGCCTGGCAGAGGGGCTCAGGCATGCCCTCTCCAGGGCTGCGCTGCCCTGTAGGGTGCATGTAAAGCATGGCTGGGCCCTCTGGGATGCCTCATGCCCCAGGAAAGGGGTGGCGGGGAGGGGGGGGGGAGAGCCCCATGCTGAGCTGCAGGTGTGTACGTCACGGCGGAAGCGAATCCGGAGGGGGGCCTGCAGCTGAAGAGGCTTAGAAATGCTTTCAGGGCCGGAAGTTTGGTGTTCTGCCTGAATTACGCCGGAAGTCTGGCGTGGGTAGCCCGCCTATTGAGCACTAGTGCGGCGCAGAGGGCGCCATCGTTGCAATCCAGGCTGGCCCAAATGCGGGTTAAATGCACCTTTCTTGTCGCGGGCTCTGAGAACCGCCCACGGAAAGTGGCGGGTGCTGCTGGCATGTCCTTGGTTGGCCTTGGAGCGCAAAATTTAGCATGAGCGCGCCCGGAATGCATATATGCTGGTATGCGAGGGGCACGCGACCACCATGCTGCTGACGATGCGATCGCCCTAGTTGTTGTCCGCATATTGGTTTCGGAGTGCGCACTGGTCGCGCTGCAACAGCGCAGCAGCATATCTAGGATATCCCAGCGTCCAGGTGGTAATGGTAGCCGGTGGGGCTCCTGCGAGATGCGGGACCTGCCAATCTACACCTCCAAACAACTTTGTTGTGGAATGCCGCCTTACTGTTGTCAGGCAAGGTTGTTGATTCAGGTAGGTGCCGCACCTTTCGTTTTGTGAAGAACGGCTTTAGCATGAGGTAAGCACAAAGCTGAGAGCGGCGCCAAATAAGAGGGCGTAGAGATGTTGGGGTGGGGGGAATGTGTTCTTGAACTTCCTTAAAGGTGATCGAATTATCCTAATTTATCGGTGAACAAGCGTTTATATAAGCTTGATGTAAGAACATATACACCATTCAAGTACTACGTGGTGTGAGATTTTAATCTTATTTGATGTCTCCGCGATGTTATCTATACTTTTTATCAGTGTAATATAGTGTACGTAGTCGTGATATGCAATGAATTTGGCAATGACGGTACGATCCGCCTACTATCTGCGTAGTGGATGCAACATGTATGCTGTAGGACAGCGACTGTCAGCAGCCACAGGAATCTCCCTGAAGGCACTTGCATGACATGATAACAATGCTAGACTAAGTGCTGATATAAACGGTACTTCGCCAGTGCGCCGCGCATAAAATGCTTTGATAAAATTCATTCGGGGCTGAATCCCGTCACACTGTGCCGCCCCACATCGTTAGAGGTCCCCGTGTAGGCGCGGTCATTCTGGACGAGGTGTCACGTCTGGCAGTCCCCACAGCGCTGTTGCTCCGAAACCAGGCTAGCACCCGCCCCGGCCGTCTGCGCGCATCGTCGCGGATGAACAGCGGCTGCCCTCGGACACTACACATAGGTGCAGCACTGCTCCTCGTGACCTGCTTGGGGTCGGCGACGCAGCGCCGCGCAAAGCGACGTGGTTGCCCCTTTCGTCGAGGCATTCCGAATTTTTGAGCCGCCGTACACCTCAAAACCGACACACCCTATCGGCTAGCAACCGGTCCTCAAGAGTACGAGTCGTCGTCTCGACGCATGCGGCGGCTGCTTGGTCAAACAGAAAGTGGCGCTATGCTGGAGTGCTGCGGCTGCACTCCTCGCGGCCGGCTTGAGGTAGGGGAAACGGGGTCGCACGCGGCGACGCGGTCACCACATCCGTCGAGGCGTTCCGAGTTTCTGTCCCGCCATCGCACCGAAACCATTATAGCGTCCAACAATGCCCTGCGGGCGTCCCCGTCTCGAAGAACGGCAACCAACGGCCGAGACATGACATTACGGCGCTATAGCTACGCTCCTCGCGGCCGGTTTCAGGTCGCCGGAGCCGAGCCGAGCGGAGCGGAGCGACCCCGTTGCTGCACACACCGTTGTTGCACTAGTTTCCGGTGGTTTGCTCCGAAACCATATCAGCACCCTCCATTGCCGCGTGCGCATCACCGCCTCGACGCACGGCGACTGCTCGGTCGAGAGGTCGAGAGAACGAGCTGCAGGGAGACGGCTGCGCACCTCGTCGACTGCTGGGGAGCGGCGACGCGCAAAACAACGTGGTAGCCCCTTTCGTCGAGGCATTCGGAGTTTCAGAGACGCCGTCGCTCCGAAACCATTCCAGCAACCTCGCCAGCCCAGTGCGCGTCGTTGTCTGGAGGCATGCGGTGGATGCTCGGTCGAAACTATGACGCTATGTGCAGTAGAGCTGCGGCTACGCTCCTTGCGGCCGGCTTGAGGTCGGTGGAGAGGGGTCCTGCGCGGCGACGCGGCTCCCACATCCGTTGAGGTGTGCCGCAATCCATCGCTCCGAAACCAATACGTCAGCCACAGAAGGCCGTACATTCCGTTACGGTGCTATAGCTACACTTATCGCGGCCGACCTGAGGTCGACCGCGCAGCGCCGCTACGTAAAGGGATGCCATTGCATGTATGCGGCCTTCCGAGTTTCCGTGCGCTGGAATCGCGCGCGATGTTACGATGCGCTCCGGCGGAACCACCGCAACCGAACGCGGCCGCGACGCTGCCGCTGTGCCGAGCGCCGAAACCATACGATGGCCGACCGCCAAAAACGGGCTCGTCGCTTTCGTTCGTGAGCGCAAACTGAGAGTACGCGGCAGCGATCACATGGCTATGGATACTATCTATCACAACTGCTCTGCTGCCCCGAGAATGACCAAACAGATGATGAGATGGGGTGCTGGTTTTGCATCATATTTCTCAATATAGCCCCCCATATTATGCATCCCCTCTTTGAGTGTATCCCATGGTAGTTCTGCACTGTCTTAGTCTTGCCCTTTATTCATGGCCTTGGCTGCGCCCCACGTCTAGGGCAAAAAACCACAACCCACAGCAAGTGACAAAATGCAAAAAGAAGCAGGAATAATTATTTTGCTCCACCTAGGGATGTGCTACTTTTGACGGACATGACTAAGGACTAGCTCAACTATAATCTCAGCAAGAATGCGCGGCACTCTATGAAAGACAGCAGGATGCCCAGGTAGATGATGAGATGGGGTGCTGGTTTTGCATCATATTTCTAAATAGCTCCCCATGTTATGCACCCCCTCTTTGAGTGTATCCCATGGTAGCTCTGCACTGTCTTAGTCTTGCCCTTTATTCATGGCCTTGGCTGCGCCCCACGTCTAGGGCAAAAAACCACAACCCACAGGAAGTGACAAAGTGCAAAAAGAAGCAGGAATAAGTATTTTGCTCCACCTAGGGATGTGCTACTTTTGACGGACATGACTAAGGACTAGCTCAACTATAATCTCAGCAAGAATGCGCGGCACACTATAAAAGACAGCAGGATGCAATTTCGATGGATCACACACGCCCTGTAGAGTATGTATATTGCAGCCAGCGCACTGTCAGACCAGCTAAAGCAGTACTGCCCCAGGTTCTGTCTGCAGGGCAGCGGGAAAGGGGGCAGAAGTGGGGGGAGGGCTATGGCGACATGCCAAAGTCCTGGGGGCTAAGGAGCTCATCCGGAGGTGGGATTTCCTGCATTTTCATGCCTTTGAAGAAGGCCTTCTGGTGTCTGGACATCGAACGCTTGACGCTCTTGACACTTTTGGTGCTCTTGCCGGACTTGGGTGTCTTGGCGTCCTGGCCTTGCGCGGGCCGCCTGTAGTGGATGGCGCCCCCACCTCCACAGACATACCCGCTACAGCACAGGGCAATCGGCAGTCAGCTCAAGGCACTGTGAGATGGCGATCTTATCGAGGTAACGCCTCCCCGCTGCTTGTAATATCAAAGTCGTATTTTGATGGTACACCACCTGCCAGAAAGCGATGATACAAAAAAGCGACCAGAAATGATGGCGAGCTACCTGCCACCGTAAACAATCTGGTGGTGGTGGTGGTGGTGGTGCTGGTGGGGGGGGGGGGGGGGTCTCACTGTCACTGTGACGCGAAGTTCGACGCCTGTTCTGACTCGACTTGCTGGGGCTGGCAGGTACCGCATCCTCCATGCCAAAAGCAGCCGCATCACTTACCATGTTTTCCCTGCAGGCAAACAAGTGTCGATCAGAACACTCCGCTGCGCCAACGAGGCGCCTACGTGAGCTAAATCAGGGCTATCTTGCAGTCTTGTCAGCTTTGCAACCTTACGCGTAGCTGGGCGGGCCATGATTGCTGACGGGTATGACTGCAACTATTGCAATAGTAAAGTCAGACGATCACTCCTCATGCTGAAGCGGTCACAACGTCTGCACACTATGGCTGTTGGCATATGGGCCTTTAGCGCTGACACAAAGTGGGATGTCATCTGCGGTATTTGATGCAGCCCCCCC
>VCJN01001049.1:0-133777 GCA_006384855.1 Tetraselmis striata | reverse complement strand
TAGTGTACCGCAGTGTGCAACAGTGTGCACCGCAGTGTGCAACAGTGTGCACTGCAGTGTGCAAGAGTGTGCACCGCAGTGTGCAACAGTGTGCACCGCAGTGTGCAGCAGTATACAGTGGGCGCCCGCCGGGCGCGCGCGCCGCTACATGGCGGCGCGGGCGCTGCGGGCGCTGCTCACTTCCTTTAACCTCACCGCATCCTCCTGCCCCTCCTACTCGGCTGCCCCTCGTGAGGGGCCCACGCCCGTGCCCTGCACTCGGACCCTGCGCTCCGACTGACTAACGGCCTCTGATATGAGTCAGTAAGAGTACGAATACAGGTACCACCCAATCCTTTTAATAATGTGGCACGAACGACTACCCCGTGGGCGGTACCGGTGTGAATTACAAAAAGGGCAGTTCCCGTAAAGGGCGGTACTGGTACCACAAAAATAACCCCATCATCGAGCCACTATGTGGGTTGTACCCGAACGGTGGTGCTATGCGGATAGTATGCTGCGTATGAATAATGGATTAGTATGTAAACAGCAATATAATGTAGTAAATAAATATATCGCATGACCCGTCGTTCGGGTTAGCGTTGTTCAGCGATCATGCAGAGTGACGGTATGTTTCCCGACTATGTTGCGTAATCCATCTGAATTACTATCGTCCATAAACTGGCATCAGGTAGACCTGCCATTCTAAATTTCTACTGCCATTTCGGTGCAACCGGTACCCGGGTACTCGTTGTACCGGAACAGTTGTCGCTGCTGCGAGGGAGTGCAGGGTGCCACGGGTACTTCGGCCGCGTTTATCAGCGGCGATACGGCGATTTGCTGTGTTGATAGGGTATTCTATCTTTTAGCACTGTACTGCTTTAGCGGTGATTTGTTACTAACATTTTTGTAATTCACACCAGTCGCTACGGGTACTTGATCACGATTCACATCATGAGCTTATTATCCAGTCGCTAAAGGTACAAGTACAGGGTACCTGTACTGTCGAGATACTTATTAAAATAGGTGTCGTCGAGCGCCGCGGCGGCGCGCGGCGGCGGGGTGCCTGACGACGCTGATGCTGAAAGCGTGGCTGGCGCGAAGCGGTGCGGCATGCTGCTGCTGGCGCATCCACACCACGTGGCCGCGACCCGCTCAGAACTCTATTGCGCCTCCGCGAGGACTGAAGGCGCAACCAGCCCTCTTGCTGCGGCCGTTCCGCTTTTCTGACAACACCTGCTGGAGGCTTAGCGGCGTTGCGACGGTGCGCGCCCCCGTAGCACCAGGCTAGGCTTACGCTCCGCGCCGCACCGTTATGCGCCGATGCCCCGGATACTCCCGTAATAACGGTGTGAACGGACCGCAAAAAATCGCAACCGCTGGTGTACGCGTACGCTTGATCATACGCGCTGTGTTCGCGGGGTCCCCCCCTTTCCCTCCCCCGGGGCCCTCGCCGGCTTGATGCTTCTCCGCCCTTCTGCTGGTCGGCAGATGGCGGAGGAACAGGGGCCGCTGCAGCTGGTGCTGCGAGAGCTGCAGGAGCTGAAGGAGGAGAACGCCCACCTGCGGCGCGACATGGGGTTCGGCATCAGACGGTGCGCGCACCCACGTGCTCCGAAGAAACCCCCCCCCCCCCCCCCCCCCCCCCCCAAACCCCCCCCCCGCCGCCCCCCCGCGAGAACACCTCCGGGCGTGTGTTAGGAAACATCAGTCGGCTGGACTGCTAGTATCGGCAAGTAGTTGTGTCTTATCGTCGCTTTTTGCGAAACATAACGAGTATTTTAGGTCTCCGCCGCGGGCGTGCCGCTCGTCCCCGCCACCGCCAGTACAACTGTTCGTCGTCTCGCTAACATGCAGAGGGGTGCGGGTGACCCGCTACTATGTGTACGCTTGATCACGTTGGTTGTTCGCGTTGGGGAACTTTTGCTGCAGCGTGGCTGCTGGTGAATGGAGACGCGCGGCTCCGGAAACATGCTCGGCCGGCAGACGCCGACAAGAGAGAGAAGGACGCGCCGACGCGGTGGCGATTTTGTTGAAAAAATATTTGATTGTCGCGGCGGCTGGCGGTCCACCTAGTCGGGTGGGCCTACTTCGCCCGATGAGCGGCGGCTGATTAGCGGGGTGTGGGGCTACCCCTGTGCAGCCTGGAGCAACAGGTGTCCGGCGTCGAGCGCGAGGTGCAGCGCAGCAAGCCGAGCCTCGCCTCTGCAACCAACCAGCGGCTGGACGCCATGCTGCACGGGGCGAGCGGCCACCGCCAAGCCCAGGCCTGGGGGGCGGACACGTTGTCGGACACGCACCGCAGCTCCTCGCGCGAGTCGGAGCTATCAGTTATCCTGCGACAGCTGAGTACCTCGTGCGGCAGGCCAGGTGAGCAGGCCGAGCGCGATCTGCGTGGCTGGGCGTGCTATCAGCTGGTCTCGAGTGCCATCTGTCGGCGCTGCTGTGCCCGCGAAACAGTTATCGAGTCAAACTAGTCCACTACTACTACTGGTACCAACTTGCGCCTAGCGCTAGGTAGGCAGGTAGCTAAGTCGTTGCTTTGGCGGCGGTGCTTCGTTAGGGCGTTATCATTTATTCAGCGTTTATCATTTATTCATCTTTTCGCTACTTTACAGCAGGTTAACTCTTGCGGCTTGCGCGGCTGTCGAGCAGGCGCGCGCGCCATCGCAGAGGCGGCGGAGTCTGAGGACGGCCCGCTACTCAAGAAAAGCATGTCCGCAGCCAGCGTGGAGCGCAAGCACAGCGTGTCGAGCCATGCGATACCAGAATCGGGGCTGTCGCACACTGGCCGTCGAATGAGCACGGAGAAGGAAAGGCGGGGCACTAATACTTCGACGTTTTTCCGTGACAACTTCGGCGCCGCAGGTGCTGCCCCCTGTCCAGCACCCTGCTGCTGTCGGCAGGTATCCTGGCAACAACATTCACGGGCAGTGTCCACTAGTGAGAGGTCTCTTTGCCTGCCTGATCCCATGCAAAGCACATATCGAACTGTCGATCGTACAATCTTGTGCTGCATATATGTATATGTATATATATGCTCATAGATGATGTGTATGTACATGTAAGTACGGCATGTATCAACATATTTATATGCACTTCACTACGGTGCATTTTGTTTTTGCATGTGCATTTTTTGCTGAGGGACACGCGCCTCGTGCTTCCCCGCCCGCCTCAGAGAGGGACCCGGACAGGCCGTTGGACGGCGACGAGGACGGTGATGACGAGGGGCCAAAGGGCTGCTGGGAGGCGTCCAAGGCGATCGTGACGACGCCTATCCACCCGCTGTCGCCCTTCCGCACGCGCTGGGACCTCTTCGTGCTGCTGCTGCTGATGTACGTGTGCATCACGGCGCCCGTCATTGTGTGCTTCGACGTGGAGATCGTGGCCGGCGAGCACAACATCTGGTACTTTGAGCAGTTTGTCACCATCATGTTTGTCATCGACATCATCTTCAACCTCAACACATCCTACATACGTAACCCCCCCTCGCCTCTCTCCGCCCTCCTTTCTATGCCCGCATTGACTTCCACCTAGTGGCCCACCTCACCTGCATGCAGCAGGCCCGCAGTGGCTCCGCACCAGGGCTGCGCTGAAGCTGCGCCGTTGCCTTCATGGCCTGCGTTGTGCAGGGGCGGACGACGAGCTGGTGACCAGTCGCGGCCAGATCGCGTGGAACTACGCCAAAACGTGGCTGATCATCGACGCCGTGGCCGTCATCCCCTACGAGCTCCTCACCCCCAACCAGGAGGTGGAGGCCGCCCAGCTGGCCAAGGTGAAAACACGCGCCTCCCGCACGGCAATCCACCCCACAAGAGGGATGAGGGGGCAGGCGGGCTGGTGGTTGGGTGCGGTGCGGGGTCGCTGCGTTGCCTAGCTGCGGGGCGAATGAGCGCCATGGGGTGAGGTGTGGTTCCCTTTCGCCACAGATGTGGTGCCGCTGCGCTGCCGCCGCGTGTTGTTGTCACGCCGCTACGGATGGTGTCAGTTGCTGAACCATGCTGGGCAGCTGGCAGTTGACGGGCGCCTGCAGCCCTGTGACAGTGCGCCATCGGGGGAACGCACCAGTGCAGAGCGACCCGCCGTAGCGGTCAGCACCTGCCGATCACGACAACGTCCCCCCCCCCCCCCCCCCCCTTTTCTTAATCGTCGCGCAGGGTCTCCGCCTGGCAAAGTTCACGCGCATCCTGCGTGTCCTGCGCGTCGTCAAGCTGCTGCGCATCCTGAAGGTGCCCGCACTCCTGCGCCGCATCGAGGGCGTCACCGGCCGCGGCGCGCTGCGCTCCGTCCTCGTCATGGGCGGCGCCATCCTCATCTGCCACCTGGCGGCCTGCGGCTTCTTCTACGCCGCGCTGATCAAGATGCAGGACAACCTGGACAAGCAGGTGATTTTCCGGGAGGCGAACAACCTGACACCCATCGACGAGCTGACGCGGGAGGAGCAGGACGAAATCGGGGCCTCCTTGTGGGAAGAGACGTGGGTGATGAGCTCTGGCTTAGCCGGTGCGGAGCACAGCACGTCCTCCCGCTACATCACCGCGCTGTACTGGTCCATGTCCACGCTGACCACGGTCGGTTACGGCGACGTCACCCCCGCCAACAACGCGGAGAAGCTCGTGTCGATGATTGCGATGGTGCTGGGCGTGACCATCTTTGCCTACTTCATGGGCAGCAGCGCCTCGATGATCGCCGCCATGAACTCGGGCGAAACCATGGTCACGCGCAAGCTCTCCCAGATGGACGAGTTCCTGCGGCAGAGGCGCGTGCCGCAGGAGCTGACGGAGAAGATCCGCAAGTTTTACAACCTCGCGGTGCAGCACCAGGTGGTGGAGGACGACCACATGGTGAACCAGCTGTCGCTGCCGCTCAAGACGGAGCTGCTGCTCTTCCTGTACCGCGGGACGCTGGAGCGGGTCCCCTTCTTCAAGGCGAGTTTGTTGCCCCCCCCCCCCCCGCCGTCCCTCCCCCACCGCACCTCCCCCCCCCCCCCCCCACTGCCCACCCTCTCCTCGCCCCCCTTGTCCCCCTCGTGTCGATGCCCCGCGCCTGACGTCCGCTTCGATGGCTGCCGCCGCCAATGACAGGGGCAGGACCCGCAGTTCATCACGTCGCTGGTGGCCAAGCTGCGCATGGAGTACTACGCGGAGGGCGACATTGTGGTGCAGGAGGGCGACCTCGGCAGCATCATGTACTTTGTGGTGTCCGGCGTGCTGGAGGCGCGCCAGTACAACTTTGACGTGAGGCCGGCTGTGCCTGACCAGCTGCTGCTGCTGCTCCGACCCGACACGGTGCTACTCTCGTAGGCTCCTCGGGAAGACCCGAGTTCACCGTATATATCCGCGGAATATATTTTCGATACCATGTGTGTGCCGCTGTACACGACAGCGTCTACATATGTGCCGCGCTGTGGTGTGGATTACAAAAAGGGCCGTGTGTATCGTGACTACCGGCAGCCAGTTTACGCGCGAGGAGAATCGACAGGGGATGCTGGTAGCCTGGGCTATGACCAGAGATTTGATCGCCGAGTATCCGAACGACGTTGATTGTTGCACGGGGTGCTACTGTGTCGTCGGGTCGTTGCAGCTGGAAACCCCGTCGACATCGTTCCCTGTAGAGTCACTATAATATATCGATGGACGGCTCTCAAATCGATGGACGGCTCCGTGTAGGAGACGATTCGTGTCGTCTACAGCAAAGATTAGAGGGCAGCGCACTGGACTCGTGTATCGCGCCGACGACGAATGTCGGAATGTGCGACGCTGCCCGGCGATTGGTCCCGCGATATCAATATCCGACTGATGGCTTGAAACTCTGCTGAGGTTAATCGATGGCCTTCTCTCCGCTCCTCCCATGTCGTGCACAGCGGGACTGCGTCCCCCCCATGAAAAGCAAGTTCGCCGATTCCTCGGCCGCTACGCCCTCGTTCGTAAAGCGGCTGAAGGACGTGAAGAAGAGGTTCCGGAAGACCAAGGTGTCGCAGCAAGAGGAGGCGGAGCAAGAGTACAGCCAGATTCCGCAGCAGTGGAAGTTCTTCTCCAACGTGCGCGACCTCCGCCTGGAGTTCAGCAGCATCGGCCGCCTGCACATGGGCGAGCACTTTGGCGAGTACTCCTGCCTGCTCGGCCATCCTCGCACCTCCACCGTTGTCTCGTTGGACTTTTCCGAGCTGTACAGCCTGTCGCGCGACGACCTCATGGAAGTGTACAGGCAGTGGCCGGAGCTGCACAAAGAGTTCCTCGAGCTGGGTGCGCCCCCCCCCCCCCCCCCCCCCCCCTCTTCCCCGGCCCCCCGCCCCGGTTGTTGAGCGCGTGGAAAATCCAAATCTCCCTCTGCTTGTGGACAGATTCCTTCGAATGAAATTCTTATTGTACCGAGTCGTAACTGATGCTGGTACCATTTACGAGAGATCTATCCTTCCAAGTGAGGAAGGGACGGGGGCGGGGGTAAAGTGTTGCGTACGAGGTACCAGTCGCCACAGGCCGTGGAGACGCTCTCCGCTCGTCAGCACGCGTACAACTTAATGTACTGGGCCGCCTTACTGCGACTCTCTTGACGCCGTCGTTTGGCCCTCTGACTCGCTGCCGCGCGACCTGCCGCCCCCAGTCAAACAATTCCAGGAGATCACCGGCGTGGCACCGGACTCCCCATCTCGATCCAGCGAGGACGTCTCGGTGCCCGCGCCGGATGCCCAGCAGCGACGCAGCCTGCAGATGGAGCGCGAGCTCTTTGGCCCCGGCACGCGCCGAAACTCGACCACGCGAGAAATCAGCGCGGCGGTGGCCACCTACCACGAGTCGAGTGCCGATATTTCCCAGGACAATTTCAGGTGAGGCAATCTGGGACTGCGTGGCGAGAGGCAGCACTGTCGAGCCCGCCTGCGAGTGTTTTTGTATTTTTCGGCGCCGAGTAGTTCTACTCTCAGCGACATTTTCTGAGCGTTTCGACGGGGCGACACTCACCACCCCGGCTTGTTGCGCGCCCACAGCGTGGATTCCTCGGAAGAGTCGCAGCGCACCAAGGGGCAGAAGGGCATGAAGAAGGCCGTCAAGCTGATGATGAACATGCAGCAGTTTGACAAGCTGTCCACCAACCCGGTGTTCAAGTTGCTCAACTCGGGGCACGACCTGAAGGGCATGGTGCGCCACTGCCCCCCCCCCCCCTCCCCCTGGCTTCCTTCCCCCCGACCCTCTTAGCCCCCCTTCCCCCGGATTGGCCCCTCTCCTCGCAAGGACGTACCCTTTATAATGTTACGTTTACAGTGCATCAGGCACAGCCAGCCCTGTCTCTCTACAATCTATGTATCGCCCATGGCAACGCTGACTCGCCTTTCGCTTGAACATCTGCCGCCCGCAGCTCAAAAAGTCGGAATCCTCCGTACACCGCGCAGGTTCCTCGGTACACGCCCCAAGCGGCGACCTGCCGCCGCTCCAGGAAGAGTTGATGTCGTCTCGCCCACGCGCCAAGAGCATGTTTGAGAACGAGCACTTGGAAGACGCGGCGATGAAGGGCAAGCCGTCACTCCACAAGTCCATCTCCACGGCCAACACGCAGCAGCACGAGTTTGACCCCGAGTCGCCGCCACTGCCGGCACGCTACCCAGAGGCACGGGATCCGCACGTTGTCCCTGGGGAGCCCTGAGGAAGGGCAACTAGGATGGGTTTTACAGGGCCGGACCACAGGTGAAAGTGATGAAGCACAGAAAGGTACCACCGGCATGCCATTGAACCTTTCAGAGCCGCCCAGGATCGGGGGCTAGGTGTCCCGCCTACATATTAATCATAGATCGCACGGCCTGCCTATTCTAAGCAGCAACGGTCGCAGCTTCATTCCTGTGCGTTGTCCATTCAGCGTCTCTGTCACTCGTGATGACGAGAAGGGCCAAGGGGCCGCTGCTGCCCCACACATGCACACACAGTGGACCGGCGCGTGCCGGAGTGGAGTGGAACCTTCCCGGCAGCAGGGTGACCGCGCTGCTGTGACCACAGTAATTGGGGATTGCCATATAAAAAGCTGCCATCAAAGTACCCTGGCGCTGACGACAAGATGTCTGCCCTACCCGCCCGGGAGTTGGCCAATTGGAGAAGTGCGATTTGGGATAAATGCGTCGCAAGTCCCACCTCGCAAAGCAGAGAATCTTCGTGGACGTGCGTTACAATGTTACACGAAGAACAGAGGCGATATGAGGGACGCCCAGACGCAATATCTGGAATGATCTCCCATTCCCATTAAAAATCCAGGGTGCCGTGCAGGGAGGGGCCCAGAGGTGGGGGAGGGGGCTACCCCAAAATGATAGGAGCATCAGTTATTCATCACCAGGCATAATGCAACCTTGCTATTAATTGACTAACTAGTCAGTATATACTCATTCTCCGTTCTAGTACCAGCATGCACCGTTGGCATTCCTGAATTGATGACGTGCTGCAACACGCCTAGCTGTCCCTATCCAGGTTCATGAAGACGCGGGCCGTGGATGGGATCGGCTACTCACCGGACACAACCCCATTGGACTGAGTACCAGGATATTGCAGCTCTGATATGCACTCTTTGCTGATCAGATATTTAGTGCTGCTGTGTACCTCGATAAAGTGTATGATATGTACACTACACTTGCTCATCATAAATAGCTTGATACTGCTGATGAGGACTACGAATAGCAGCGGCATTGCAATCGCTCCGAAACCTGTTGCTGCTTCCGGTGCGGTTGCCTCGTGGCCTCGTGCGACACCGGTGGGCACCTCAAATAAGAGCACCTATCGCGCCGTTTATTTGCTACACTTCACCCACCACTCCGGGATATTGAAACCTGGTTTATCGTGTCCTGGCTCCAGCAGCGTTTCTTGGCGGTGCCTGCGAGCATGTAAATGACGAATTCACCGCCGAGCATTCGGAGAACGTGCTCCGAAACCAGATGCGTTCAACTCCCGACCTGCCGCTCCGTTGTGGGGAATGTGGGGAGCTGCATCGTCCAGCAGCGCCTGGCAGCTGGCACCTAACGCCGGATGATAGACATCGCCGCGCGCATCACCCTGCATTTCAAGTAGTCGCCACGAGCAGTCTCAAAGAGTACAGTGGCGATGGCCGGCTAGCTAGGTGTGTGCCGACGACCTCTCGCCATGCCCGATAAGTGCGGCCCTGGCAGGCATGTACCGCTTCGCTATTTGCAATAATCAAGCCACCGACAACTGCTGCAGCCAGCAAAACGGCTTCACAGGTCCGTATCACCCTGATTCTCTACCTGAGGCCATTGCCAGGTGCCACGACGCCCGTCCCGGATTCTTGACGCTGCTATACCGCCTGTCGCACAGCCTCCCGTATAGGTGTGCCGACTGAACACTCAACTCGACGAGTAGTCCCATTCGTAGGGGCTGCGAATTGCTAACTCATCAACATCGTCCATAGGCGGCCCTGCGTCGCGTGCCGGGGGGGGGGGGGGGGGGGGGGGGGGGGGGGCATTCGGAGCCCGCCGCCCCTGTATCGATTAACTTCGGGTGCTGTTATGGTCGCCGCCCCCGCGCCACCGACCCAACTTCGCGTCGTCGTGCCGAGCGTTCTCACTACCACGGCGTGTGGTACTGCGTTGGTCGCGTGCCGACGAATGCTGCCAAACACGACCTCCTCACGGCGCATGTACCGGGGCATATGCCGCCCGCGCCGGTCACGGCACTGCTATGCGTCCGTGTGATTGAGTTGCAGGCGGAGCCACCGTCGCAGGCGCGGTGTTGCTGAGGTGGCATCGGTAGTGGCAATGCCGTCCCTCCGAGCGCCCGATCTGTCCCTTGACCCCGCCGTCGTCCCTGCCGCCGCGCGAGCCTGCATCAGAAATCAGTCTGACCGAGCTAATAAATTTAATATAATGATGTAACAGCTACTACGGCGACGTGACTGCTCCGCCGCCGCCGCCGACGCCGACGACCGACTACAACCCCGTTGACGATAACGACGCGCATAGTCGCTACCCTGCGCAGGTTTACATATTCATGCGCTCTCATGACGTGACTACCTGTACGTCGCGCGACGACGATGATCAAAATATACATGGAATATATCATTTATATAGTTGTGGCATGTGATAATATTATAATAGCGTTTAAATAGTAGTATCATTAATAAATATGTATAGAAGTATACGACGATGGCTCAGGGTTCTAGCTGCGCTTAACTGGAAGGTGGTGATGCCCTCTAGCTACCTACAGACAGTGAGCTCCATGAAAGGTTTCTCTCTCTTTCTCTCTTTCTCTCTCTCTCTCTCTCTCACACACACACACACACAATACGAGGACTATCTACGTAATTTACTACAATAATACATACACATTCAGATGTATACATATACGTATACACACCATATACACGACGCGAGCATGATATACTGATCCACAAATGAAATTCAACTAAAATATACCACTGAACCATAAATAATAAACGCAGCAACCCGCCGCGCATCAGGAATTTCCCCTTCCCCCCCCCCCCCCCCCCGCCAGGCCCTAGCACCCCGCCTCTGCTGGACTCCTAATCCCCAGATATCATTGCTTACCTAAATCAGAGCTTTGAATAGGGACAGCCTTACATATTAATACGATGTATTATTTAATGGCTTTGAAATTATAAACTTAAAATCATAAAACCGCTTTTAAACTATAAAGCTGTATATTGTTGGAGCAGTACCTGCTATAGAATGTGCCCTGATGCTTGTGCACAGAAGCGTCCCAAAATCAAATACCATGAAAAGAAAGACAACAGTGCGGGAGAACGATGTGAATGAAAAATAAGCGCCGCCCCGCCAAAAACTGCGCTTTCAAGTTTTTCGATTCGTCATGTTCTTTTTTGCTGCACACTCGCCGAGTGAAGGGTCCATACTCGGATATATAATGCTTCGCCCACGATTTCGCGTTTATCTATCTCAAATACTCGATGGTGTGACGAGTTCATGTAGTAGCTGTGGTCATGGTGCGGTGTATTGGATATTACGGTGTATTGGATATTACGGCTGTCTGGGGGAGGGTAGATACTACACAAGGGATCCGACGTATCTAGCAGTTAAGCGAGTAAGCATGGTGGTATGTGCAGGCGGTAGCTCTTGCTGATATGATATGTACAGGACCGGTGAGTCCAGCATATGCGTAGGGCAGCGCAGTGCATGAGGATCTCAGGATCCAGTATCATATTGCTTTGGCAACTAATGTATTTCGGGCATGATGCCACCTGTTCAGTAAAACGCCTCTAAAAGTCTTCATGCTACTACTTGCCATTGCCTTATATTGGTGTTCGGCAGCATGGGCATGTTGCAAGGTTGCCCTGGCTGCTTGCAGCAGATGTCCATGACTCGACACAGGACGAGTGGTAGGTGTGGTTGCAACTCAACCTGAGCAGGCTCACTCTTGAGCGTGCGGACGTTGGAAAATCCTCCATGCAGATAGCGCAGGTTCTTGCAGGAGGGGGGGAATCCGCGATCGCAGACAGGTCGGACCGGAGACTGGACGGTGACGATGGAGGTGATGAGCCACGTCGCAGGGGCCGTATAAAGATCTGCAACCTTTCATACTCCGCCATGGTGGCCTCGAGTTCATCGCATTCCTGAGAGTCATCAGCATCCACGCGTGACAATGGACCGGCGTCAATAGCCGAGCTGCTGGAGGGGGAGGCGGTCACGACCTTGTAGTGGCAGCTGCTGAAACCCGCCTTGATGATCTGCACTGGCTCGTGGCACTTGGGGCAGCAAACATCATGTGCATGCTTGGGTAGATCAAAGGGGCTGGGGAAGCCCGTGCTGTGGAGGACCATCTCCCCACGGGCTGCGCACTCTTCGTTTCTGCAGGCTCCCTCCAGCGTCATGCCCTCGGCAGACTTTTCACTCTGAGGTGTTGAAGTGCCCGACACAGGCGGCGACCTTGCCGCAGATTCATCGGCGACGACGACAAAAGATTCACTAGCGCAAGCGCCAACAACAGGTGATACGCCAGCTTCAGCTTCAGCTTGTGGTTGGGTCACCAGAACTGTAGATCCCTCGCTGATCCCGCAGGAATACAGGGTCTTGTTGGCCGATGAATGCAGCCGCTTGCCAGCAAAGATCAAGCTCTCGGCCATGTAGCCTTCGTCGGCGCGTATCCTGTTCTCGAGATGGTCAACTGAGTCGCTGCGTCTAGCCTTGAAAGATGTCCGTTTTCCGGTTAGTGTCTTCACCCAAATCTTAATGGTTTTACAGCAAATTGCATCGGATCCCAAGTAGTTGTATACGACCGGGATGGGCTCATCGTAGCACAGGTAGTCTGACAAGGTGCCCAATGACTGAGGCACATCCCTGGGGGGGGGGGGGGGCAGCGAGGACACCCGCCAAGCAGATGCAGTTTCAAAAGGTGACCGGCCTGTGGTTTTAGGGCTTTAGGGTTTTTAGGGTGGACATGGCCATCCTTGCCTCCGGCCTCCAACCTGTCTCTAAACCCTAAAACCCTAAAATCCCGAGCGTGCAAGGGTTTCATGTTTAGGGTTTTAGGGTTTTAGGTTTAGAGACAGGTAGGTTGGAGACAGGAGGCAAGGATGGCCATGTCACAAAAACGACAATGAAAATCGGACAAGAAGGGTTGAGTCTCTGGCCGCACCTGCCATCAACTGTCTCACCAAATGTGTTCACAAGTTGGAATTTTTTTGGTGCACCGTGGCATCATAAGTGACATCACACCTGAGCGGGCCATGCCCGCCCATGAAGAGAGTCACCTGATGGGATCCAGTTCAGGGCAAATCGGTACGGAAAGAGCTCGCCGTTCCTTTTCTATACCAGCTCATCAGGATTACTGCCTATTCATGTCTGCAGAGTATATTTTGTGAGTCACCCTGGAGCAGTACGTGGCAAAGCGGGGGGCAGGTGCTGGCGCGCTCACCGAATGTACACCGCGTGAGATAATGTGAGGTGGGCCGCGCTTCCGGAAGTGCGACCTTGCGATGACAAAATCAATAATGCCTTCAAGGCTGGTGGCAGTGGATGCATTCATGAGAAGGATTCTCCCGCCCATAGTGAGGCGGCTGCTGGCCACCAACTACAGGTAGTTCAATCTGGACTTGTGCCATGTTGGCCTCCTGCATAAAACATTGGCCATACATTGGTCGATACCTAGTAACATGTTTTAATTCAGCGTAGTAGCTTGTGATACACAGTGACGTAAGACCCTAATTCGGTCTGTGACGTGCTCGAGGCTTGTCGGTTTGGGGGAAGTATTTGCCAGGTATAAAGCTGTGAACTTGAGGTGCGAAACAGTGCTTGAAGTTTACAGGGGCATTGTCAGGCTGCATAATACCGTGCGGCACCGGCATATGCCCGAGACGACGCGCGGGTAGATGGCGGGGAGACGACCGGGCGGCTCAAAGGTGAAAGTTGACGGCTGGCAGTCGATGCTGGTGATGTTTCAGGTTAGTCTCGCGCGTGGTTGAGTGTAGCAATCGTTTGTCGGAGATTGTTCTCCCGACCCGCTGCCGTATGACCATTCCGGCGCTTGTGCATATCAGATCATGGGTAGGAGGCCAAAAGGTTACACGGGCCGTTAGAGCAGGGGGTGGTATTAACTCTGCGCCCTGGGAAGGAGGAGGCCAGGGACTGGCAGGCGAGAGAGTATTAGATGCTGCTCCCAAAACTGATCAGGGCTCAATACAAGCGATCAGTCGACAGAAAGCATCATACGACCTACGACGCAGTCAATACCTTTTGGGGCCTTACTCTTGCGGTACTCGCAGAACGATTACCGCAAGATGACCCCAACCGGTCGTACAGGCCACAATAAGGGCCGGTACAGGCCACAATGATGGCAGCGTTGAGAAGGTGGTATGTATGACACGGGTGGAGTTTAAACAATGTTTGCGCGTGGTCGGCTGCATCGAGGTTTGTTATGGTGCGATGGGCTCTGGTTGTTATCATAGTCGCATGCGCTGATATCCTGCTTCCTCACTTCCTGGGCGATTATCGCCAAGTAACGCAAACACGTCGTTCTGCCGCATTATCGATACGATGGAATACGAATCGTCGAATGAATAACCTTGGCTTTAGTTAGGGCACCCAGCCCCGCATACGAATACCGACTTCAATAAGACAACTTCAGTTTGATGGACGCGAACAATTCCACAGAGGGGATCGCTACTGTCATCGGAGATACCCAATCCTTGACGCTATGTCGGGCAAGCCGCTGTGAGAGATACCCAATCCTACACCGTGCGCTTTGTCGCGACGATACAGTATTAAGCCTCCCACTACTTTACTACTTTAATGCGTTGCATCTCGGATCGTTCCGCGCTCAGGGTGCGCGCCGGGTAGCGTCTATCATGGGCTTGTAACATGTTGCTACATCTTGCACAGGCACTACTTATTACGAGTGCCGTGAGCGGACCTGCGCGTTCATCCTAGCGCGGAAAACTTCGTCGGTCGTCGTGTGACAAGGCAGAGACAGAAGAAAATAACGTCGGTATTTCTAATTATGTCTTATTCTCAGATGAATGTCAAGCCCGATGTAATGCGTGTTCGGATCAATTATGGGATCAGGCCTTCGAGAACACACCCCATCAGGACAGGCGCTGGCAGGATGCCAGAGCAATAAGACGCAAATGACGTATATACATATCGCGACTGTACGGCACACAAAAGGGCATCTCTTCTGGGCGCCCTGGTTTTCGGTGTGTTACAGGCGTGTTTGCCATATCGAAGGACCGTTTCCTACAGCCCTTCGGCATTACAGTGCTAAAATGATAACCGCCTTCATTATTCCACCGACCTTCCGCAGTACAGGTACTGATCGGCCGAGTGCATTCGACATGATGGACCCAAAAGGTCATCGTCAAGTTGCCCCCCCCCCCCCCCCCCCCCGACCGGCTGGCCTTCCTATGGTCTCTGTCCCCTTACTACTTCTGCCAATTCACCAACGTCCTCACTACGACATTGCGTCGTACCCCGGCTGAAGCAGACGGCACACCTATCAATCCCCCCCCCCCCCCTCCCCCCCGCCCTGAAGGGGTTGGACACACACCTCCAGAAGGCTGGCAGGTCGATCGTGCAGGTAGATATGGTGCTGAGAAGGGGGGCGACGCAGGCCGTCAGGTACTAATGCGCACACGGTGTGCGCCAGGTAACATATCCCTACTGACCTTTCATGGCTGTGCCAGACAACATCCTGGTCACCCATACCAACATGCACATACCAGCGCTGCACACTCGCAGGGGCTTCCACGCCGCAGATGCTGGCCGAGATTCCCCAATACTACAAGATGTGGAGGGCCGAGGGGGGGGGGGGGGGGGGTTGCAGGGCTGCAGCGGGGATCGGGGTGGGGCTTGGTGGGATTAAAATGGCGGCGCAGGGCAGCGCGGCGCCTAGAAGCTGGGCGAGGCAGCGCTCCCGACGCGGTCCCGCGGGATCAGCCGCAGCTCCGAGCCGTGCTTCAGGAACACGTTGCCTGCGGGAAGGGGGGGGGGGAGGAGGCGATGCAGCAGGGGCAATCGGGTTGCGGTGAGGAATGGGCAGGCAGGCTGTACGCTATCCCGAGCCGGGGCGGGCCTGAGGGAGACCTGGGTGCGAAGGGCGAGGGCGTGTACCCGGAACCACACTTTGGGATTGAGCGCATAATGACTGTTTCAAATGCCCCCCCACCCCTGTTGCTCGGTTGAGAATCGGTCAGAATGCATTCGACTTTGCAGCGGAAGTATCAGCGCAACGGGGCGCAACATCTCATGCGCGGGGGACCGGCGGGCTGAATCCGCTGGAGCGGGTGCGCGGGAGGGACGGTCGCCACGCCATCCTACGGAAAGCATGCGCGAGCGTAAACGGCCCTCTGCGGGCGTATGTTATCAGGCCTCGAGACGTGTAAACGCGGAACAGACGTAGTGTGTGTGTGAGAGAGAGAGAGAGAGAGAGAGAGAGAGAGAGAGAGAGAGAGAGAGAGAGTGAGAGAGAGGACCCTGAGATGCAGTGGCGCAGTGGTTTCAGGGCGGCGCTGCAACCCATGGATGGACATAATGCAAAGCGTTCCGTATGCAGCGCGTTTGCAAGCGCCAGACAGCGCACATGACTCCTTTCATTTGTCATGTAATGTTTGTGTGTGTGTGGGGGGGGGGGGGGGGGGAGAGACACAGTTCGGAAGGGGGTGACCGGTGCGGCGGCGTCGCCCTCACCTGCGGTCTGCTGCGGGTTGATGCCTACGCCATCTGCGAGTCGCGGCGCCACAGCATCAGGCGCGTCAGTCTCCGCAGGCAGGCGGCCCCATACCCCACAGAGCCCCCCCCCCCCCCTCCGCGCTCTCTCTTCCTTAACACGGGGCCGCCCATGTTGCCCTAACTAGGGAATCTGATCACACCCGCGCCGCTCACCCAGTGTGCACACCAGTACGCAGAGGTCGGCCACCGTGGCGCGGGGACGGCGGTGCTGCGGAGCCTGGCTAGCAACACACAGCACGCCCGTGCGCACTCGGCCGCCCGCTGCCCCTTGCTGGCGGGTTTCAGCGCACTGCGCGGTGGGCGTCGTGTGCCGGCGCTGCACCGCCATCTCCTCGCGCTGCGGTCGGGATGACGGCGTGATTCGGCACCGGGATGCTTTTCACCCGGTGTTCGGACGAGCTGTCCCCATAGTCCACCCCCCCCCCCCTTCCCCTCTTCCTCACCCCCCCCCCCCTTTCCCCTCTTCCTCACCCCTCACCCCCCCCCCCCCCCCCTCCTCCTTGCCCGCCCCCCTTGGTGTGCCCCGGCCGCGCCTCCGGCCGCCCCGCCCGGGCCACGCACCGTTGGTGATGATGGCGCTCGTCTGCGCCGGCACCTTGAACTGCGCCGCCGCCGCGACAGCCGCAGTCAGTCGCCACCTCGCCCAAGCAGGCGCCAGAGTAGGGTGCTTCCGGGCGCCGGAGAGCGGGAGGACGAGAAGGGAGGGTGGGCCAAAGGGGGGGGGGGGGGGGGGGGCGCACCTCCTCCGCGGCGTACTTGAGCACCGCGGTGAAAGGCGCCTCCTCCGGCACCGACATCACCCGGAAGGGCAGCTTCGGGTCGGACGTCAGCGTGATCTTGAAGGACACTTTCGGTGTCGACCTGACGGCGGTCAGCGGTACCGGGGACGGGGGGCGGTGAGTGCCTGCTAGCCTGAAACCTTATGGATGAGCTTGTGGCCGAGCTGTGCTGTTGTGATGCCTGAGGGGGCGGTGTGTGTGTGTGTGTGTGTGTGATGGAAGGGGGGGCGTGATGTGCCTGCCCCTGCTTGCCCCACCCACCCAGACTCGGCCCACATATTTCTCGGCGCTCCATGCCGTTCAGCCCCATATGTAGTGGCTAGTGGCTACGTTAGCTTGGTGAGAAGTAATCGCGAATAGGTACAGGGCCGGGCCCTGTGGCTGTGATGGCGATGGCGTGCGTGGATCACAACCAGCTCAGCCACATCGAGCCCAACACTCGGCAAACTTCATAGAAAGGCCCACTCCCCGTCATCGCTCCCCAGGACAGGGGGTGCGCTGCGGATGTGCTGCGCGTCGGCGCACGTCGGCGCTCGACGCCCCCCCCCCCCCCCCCCGCCCCCTTCGGATAGGTACTTATGTACCACGCACCGCAAAAGTCACACCAGCTAGGCCATGTCACAGCCACTGCCTGTGAAAAATCTTCCGAAATTCTGCACTTCACGAAATGGAGCGCGGAGCCGAATTCGCGCCGCGCTCGCGGGCCTCGCGCAGGTCAGATCGACTCCACGACAGAGATCGCGCCCTTTCGACAGCCCCTGAGTTCGCGCCGCCGAGCGACCGGGCGCGCAGCACGACAGTCGCCGGTCCGCGCTGCCGCGTCTGGACCGCTATTGCAGCTAATGGCAGGCAATCTGCCGCGCTCCGGAGCTTGGGCTGGCACAGGGTCAGGATGGGTGGGGAGGCAGGCGTGGGGGGGGGGGGGGGGGGGGGGGGGGAGCGCACATTATGAGGCGGGCGAGGTGGCAGGGGGTGGGGGATGCGGGGGCGCGGCTGTGGTGCTGGGCTCCCTGGCCGGCCCTGTAATTGCTGGCGGGACTGGTGGCGATGCAGCTGTGTTAGGCAGCTGGGTCAGCGAGCTGCTCATCCGCTAATGGCGCGGCCTGTGCTGTCGTCTGGCAGGGAGGGAGAGGCTATGCCGGACAAGTGGACAACAGCCATTCCTCGCTGGCTAGAAGCGGCTCTCGCACCGCAGAGCGGCCTGCCCTCCGCCGTGGCGGCGAGGGCGCGGACGCGCGCGACGATTCGAATGACGAGACAACAGTACTGTAGCATGGCGATACCTGGAGCGTGCGGCGCGCTTAAAAACTGCGAGAACTACGAGGCGCGCGCTGAATCGCGCGGAACGACAGCGCCGCACGGTGCTACATGCGAAGTCGATGCTATATACTGCGGGGAGTATTCTAAACCTTGCGTCCAAAACCAGCAGCGTTTCGGAATGCCTCTTTCATAGTCTCATTGGCAAACAAACAAGAAACGCCAGCTTGCAGGGCTGAAATCTCCTGCATACCTCCCTGTACGAGGGTGTGGAGGATACACCAACAGCACATATCGAGGACCATATATCTCTTATTGCATAAGTCTAGCGAGAGCCGTTCCTATATGCCTCGGCCGCCCTCCGCAATACATGGTGGTGCTACAGTCCACCAGCAGCATTTCCGTCGGCTGGAATCTCGTTTGGAACCTCCTCTCCGGAAGACCCACATCTGCCGAAAGCGAGCGCGCCTATACTTAAAGTAGCCCACGGTGTGATATCTAGCCTCTGCGGCCGCCTCTGCTGGTTAAGTAACTGGCGACGGCCTTTCACCCTCGTCTTTGGCGTTCCCACGGCGGACGATCGACAGCAGTAGCGCGAACAAGATGGGAGACGGTCACAAGCTCTCGGCCTGTCGAACAACAATCCTGCTGCTGATTTTCACAGTAATTCAACAGCTACACATACACCCCGCCTCGGCTGAGATATCGTCTTCGTGCTATCAGTCAGGAATGTGCAGATCAAACGAGGGCGATGAAGATACAGGTACGAGAAAGGGGGCGGCGGACCCTCCCCGTATTATTGTATCAGTCCGCACTCGGCTTCATTTCTGGCCGCCATCCGCAAGCAATACCATTATTACGATGAAAGCAGTCTGCACACGGCTTTGGTCACTCCATTCGATACCTTACAGGTCTCATTACCTACATATGTCGCGACACGTAGGTCATATGTCGCGGGTTAATAGCCTCAGTCTGAGATGGAGTCCGGGTCGGAGTATTAGTGATATTGTTGCGCAAGTGTGCAGCAAACGTCCCGTCAATCTACTCTGTGTATACTTTGAGTATTCTGAGTAGCGATGGATTGCGTTGGTTGGTAGCGATGATTTCATCGACTCTCCATCGAAGCACCTATTGAGGTAGCGGCACCTGGCTGGCATTGCGATAGCCTAGTGTCCGAAGCAGGAAGTCTGATACCCATCACAGGTTCACTAGGTATGTGTAAAACAAAACAGCTTACCTACGGGTATCGCTATACCTTTGTGTCCTGCTGTGTCGCGCCGCGAAATGATCAATCAAGGCAGCTCTGCAGGGCTCCAAGACGAATTGATAAATGCCGACTGCTTAACGCCGTAGGCTTATCCATCATGAACAAATTCCTCAACGACCTTGAGTCATTGGTAAATATGAGCACGGCGGAAGTCAGCGAAGTGCTGATGGATTTGATTCCGTCATCGTCGAGTTCCGAGTACCAGAAGACTGCCGAGACTGCGGCGGACTGGCTGACTGGCGGCGTCGCTGCCTTCCGGGACGCTTTCCCTGACATCGTTGACGCTAAGTTCAAGTGGGATCCGCTCGGAAAGCTGAAAGACAAATGCCGCCCCGCAGAGTATTCCCCGAGTAAAGAAAAGGTCACTGCCCTGTTATTCACTACATCGCGTGGGCTTCATTGGCATTATGATCATACTGGCATATAAATGAGCGCTCGGTGACTTGCGCTGAACTTTTGGAGGGCGACGGTCACAGGCGGACGTGAAGCTGAAGATCACCGGTCCGAAGCTAACAATATCTTACAAGCCTGTGAAGTGCATTGTGGAGGACAAGAAGATGATCACCTGCTACCCTGGCGCCCTGGTCGTGAAGAAAGAGCCGGGCGTCATCGAGAAGCCCAGCAAGTACACCTCCACGACCTTCAAAGACAGGTGCGCGGCGCCGCTGCTTTCGTCACACTCTGCAAAGTACACGCCTGCCGGGCGCCCGCTGTTGGTCGCCTGATTGGCAATTATAACGGGGAGGTCAATCACATGAGTGTCACGGCCCTGCTGTGTGCCGACATGTGCGGTGAATGGTGTAGGGAGTGCGTGTGGGAGAAGAAGCTGACCAAGATGTCCAAGCATGTCTTGATCAAGGCGCCGTCCAAGAGGGAGCACCTGAAGGCGGTCAAGAAGAAGTTGGAGGACCACCTGGTCGGCAAGAAGCAGACCTCTATTGACTATAAGCAGTCGCTCTTTGAAGAGTACGCTGACTACGTTCTGCAGTTTGCGGATGAGCACCTGAGCAGCGCAGACATGGAGCGGGTCGTGCGCGCTGTCGACGCTAGACTTGCGGAGGAGCTGGATCATGTGGAACCGGGCGACGTCACGCACTACGCCAACGTTATCTTGTCCGTGGTAGAGGACTACCTGAGCGAAGATGCCATAGAGCTGTTGAAAAGCTACGCAGATTTCAGGCATGATGGCCTCACCGAGTCCCTCCCAAACCATGACTACGTGGAAAAGTACGCGGACTACGTGTACGACTACGTCGGCGCCCTCGTTACCGGCGATGACAAGGAGTTCATCCTGGACCGTGTACACGTCATGTTTGATGACGCGGATCCTGACAGCATCTACGAGGTCACCGACAGCGTCGCCTCCTTTGTCAACTGGTACACGGAGGGGGACATCAAGAGTCACTTCATGACCTTCCCGGAGTTTGTGGATAGGTGGCCGCCAGGCTGATGGTCACGATGAACCTGACAATGGTAGCTGTGACAGTAGCCGGCGGCCGCGGGGCATGCAAGGGGCGCCACCTCGGCATGTCGACACTGGCTGGTGAATGCCCAGGCAGAAAGGGTCAAGCGGAGGTCCTCGCACTGCCTGCCTGCTCGGGAAAATTCCCCCTCCCTCCCCCAACCCCAACCGTCTTTCTCAAATCAGCAAACCCTGTAATGACTACCGCCGCGGCACGGCGTGGCGCAGGGTTCAGCACGGTATACGGCACATGGCTAGCTGTGACCATCACATGAAGGGGCCAGCCCCACGGATGTTACCACGCGTCGAAGCCATTACAAATTGCATAAATACGACTTGATAAATTTCACAGCACGCAGGCGGCGGCAGGCAAGCTGGTTGGGATGCAGCTGGACGGCAGAGACACGCCTGCCAGCACAGCTATAGTACACGCCCCGCCCCGCCCCGAATTGGCCCGCCCCGCATTGCCGCCGGCCTCAGCCCCCGCCCCCCTAAGCGATGGACACCGCAGCCGCCTCGAGCGCGACCTCGTGCGCGGTGCGCGCCGCGAGCTTCTCCCCGCCCTCGATCGTCAGCTGCACAAAGATGGCCTGCGTGCCGATGCCGCAGTCGTTGTTGACGTCGCCGTCCTTCTGGGGCGGGTCGATCGCGATGTAGACGTAGCCGTCCTGCCCCCAGTTGGCGCTCCACGTGTTCTTCACGATCCAGTAATCCACGCCCTCCGGGCTGCGCCCGTAGCCGGACACAATGACCACGTGGTCCAGGGTGTCGGCCGCGGTCTTGCACTCGGGGCTGTGGAAGATCCCCTCCCTACAGTGCCGTGCAGCGCGATCAGCGCGCACTACCGGAGCCTCTAATTGGGCTTGCGGGTTGAATGAATCATCCAGCGAAGCGTCGATTTTTCGGCGGTGAGCTTTATTGCCGTACGGGTACCCGTATAGTGCAGCGGATCGGGTCTATAGGTGCATGACTGAAGCGCTTATCTACTGGCATGCACTACTAAGTACTATAATCCACCCACCCACCAGCCCACCCACGGTCCTTAATTACACAGCCGTCCGATTGCCATCTCACGGCTGGGAGGTACTGGTACTGGTACTCGCTACTGCTGGTAACGGAAAAAAAAAACTCTGGCAGCGACTACTTCAAAGCGCTGGCAATGCAAACGCTCGCTGCCGGTAAGGATTACTGGTACTCACTACTCACTGCTGGTACTGCTGGTACTGGTGTGAATTACAAAAAGGGCAGTTCCCTACAGCTGCTGGTACTGGTACTGGTACTCGCTACTCGCTGCTGGTATTAATGGAAAAAAAACTCTGGTACTTCAAAGCGCTGGCAATGCAATTCATGGAACTGTAGGCCAGTGATATAGAACCCGTTCTTTTATAATTTTCGACGCATTCAACTGTCAAGTTACTTCATATGAATCTTTCTGCAGCCACGAGTGAAATATCGGTGCGTTATCCGTGATATATTCTGATACATTTAACCACATAGCTTTTCACGCCTCGCCGGGGGTCACAAACGATGACATACTCAAAGCGCGGTTACGGCAGGCGCTTGTGTGCAAAGGTGTACGCCGCACGAATGCAGTCCCTCCCCCTTCAGCAGCAGTGTGGGGCAGAGGCGGGCCGGCTGCCGGGGGGGGGGGGGGGGGGGGAAGGGGGAAGGGGGGGGGGGGGGCAGGGGGGGGGGGGGGGCGCACTTGTAGAAGTACAGGTCCTTGGGCTTGGCGTCCAGCGCCACCGTCATCGGGCCGTAGAACAGCAGCGCCTCCTTCAGCAGGTCGGGGTTGCCGCGCGCGTTGACCTGCACCCACTCCTGCGCGCCGTAGAGGCAGAGAGGCGTGCGTTGGGTGTCAGCCGGGACCAGCGGACCAACCCGCACCGGGCGGCGACACGTCAGCGCCCCGGGAGAGGGGGGGGGGGGGGACTCTTCTCCCCGTACCTTGAGCTTCACAGGGGACTCGGTGGCGTTGTCCACGCGGCACTTGTTGCCGATGCCCTCGTACGGGTACTCCTCCTCCGTCTGGATCACGGGCTGCTTGTTGGCGAGCATGTAGTTGTAGGCGGTGTCCTGCGGGGTGTGGGGGGTTGTGGCAGCGTGGCATCAGATCAAGGTGGGAACAGTGCCGCCAATGTGGGTGACGGAGGAGGATGGGGGGAAGTGAAGCGTGGGGCGCATGCCAGGGCAGAGGGCGACGGGGCAGCCGCGGCTCACCTGGAAGCCGCCGCCGCAGCCTTCGTTGCAGCCGCTGTCGTCGCAGTTGAACACGCAGTCCAGCAGCGCCTGCTCGCTGAACAGCTGCTGGCGGCCGGTCTGGCGCGCGTAGGCGGTTTCGATCGACGCGACGGTGCCAAACGTCCAGCACGAGCCGCAGGACGCCTGGTCCTTCACGGGCGAGTCCAGGATGGTGCCGCGGTAGTCGAGCGTGGCCGGCAGCTGCGGACCGACGGGTCAAAACGCGACCGTTCCGTCAGCGGAGAATCCCATCCCAGCAGCGGTGTCGATGCCGCCGTGGCAGCTTAAAACGGGTCCAGTGCAGGGCGGCAGGGTACGTAGGCCAATCACGGCACGCAAAAGGCCTGGCCCAAACTAGGGCAACAACGCTCATTCCACCCACAAGGGCACACGCGTTTGCGTGGATATGCACACGCCACGGGTGCCGACGCGGTGATAAGAGCACCGCGAGTGAGAAGCCGCCCTACCTGGCGGAGGTCAAATGTGGACGGAACCATAGCGATTGCTCATTTACGCATGCAAGCCAAACTTGAGACTTGTGATAAGGGTGTCGGCACCCGTGCATATGAACACACTATGAGTGTGCGACCCATTGTGCCGTCCGTCTATCCAGGCGTTAGCCGTGTCGTCTGCACAGGGAGGGCACCCCCCTGCGGGCATGCGAGCAACGCTGCCTCTTCCCCCTTTCCAAAGGAGCAACACCTTGGGGGCAGGGAGGGCGAGGGCGGGCGCACCAGGTGGAAGGGCTGCTGCTGGGTGTAGTTCCGCGCGCCGGGGAAGGGGAACGCCCCGAGCCTGGAGGGAGATCGCACCATCTCAGCCCTCCGCAGTGCAAGTTCCTCCTGTGGGCCCAGGCATGCATGCATCGGCCATGTGTGTGTAGGGGGGGGGGGGGGGGGGGGGGCTCACTGCGGGCCCTTGGCCTTCCGGCGCCTCAGGGCGGCCATCTCATGCGGGAGCATGTCGGCAAAGTGGTTGACCTCCAGGCTGAAGCCCTTGGCGGCGTGGTCCCAGCTGCTGATCATCTCGTGGTGCTCCGCAAACTGCGCCCTGCGAGCGTTGCCGTTTTCAAGGTCCAGGGCCACGCCCTCCAACCCACTTGGAAACTCACGCATTTCAGCTGCAGGAATCTTATCGAGTCCATACATAATACACCCCTACAATTCACGTATGCCCGCTTCAACCTCGTTTTGGCTAATTTGTTTTTGAGATTTTCCTAACCACATTTTAAACCCCTGTAGGTTGGCTGGATGGTGGTGGTGCAGGCGGGGGGGGGGGGGGGGGGGGGGCATCACTACTGGGCAGAGGCGATGAACAACCCCTAGGATGTTCACATGGGGAGGATGAGCACATCCGTCACAGGGAAAAGCGGGGCTCCGACTCACATGCGGGCGTGGAGCTCCGCCTTGTCGGCGTGGTTGCGGCCAGTCTCGGCCGCAAACGCATGGTAGGCGGAGGCTGCGCCGTCTGCGAGCGGGCACAGCCAAAGGCATGCCGGGAGTCGAGGTCAGAAGTGGCAATGGGACCGGGATGCCTGCCAGGCGATGCTGGATGTGGCAGGCCAGGGCTCCACCGGCCCGCGGACCCTACCCAGCAGCGCCGCCGCCGGCTCCACGCCATCGCATGACTTCGGCAGGTCGAAGACGCTCGCGTCCGGCTCGCCGGCCTCAAAGTCGGAGAAGGTGGCGACGTAGTTGTCTGCGCGAGGGGTGGGGGAGGGTGGGGAATGATCATTAACAGCATGACGATTTAAAAGGTCGCCGCTGTCAGCGTGGCGAGGAGCGTTGTCCCCAGCGGCGCACATCCTGCCTGTGCCCTCCCTCCCACGCTCTGCCCCCCTCGCCTTGGCCTGGCGGTGCAGATGGGGGAGGGAAGAGCGCGCGGGGGGGGGGGGGGGGGAGTTGGCAGGGCAGCAGGGGCGGGTCAGTCGGGGCGCACCGTAGTGCGAGCCGCCGTAGAAGTTGGTGCCCATGGAGTCCAGCTTGAGGGGGGCGGCCTGAGTGGTGAAGAAGTTGTAGTGGAAGGTGTAGTTGCCGAATCCGTACACCATGCTTCAGGGATGCGCGGCAAGCGGGGGATGAGGCAGGCGGGTGGATTGGGGGGGGGAAGGGGGGGGGGAAGGGGGGGGGGGGGTATGGCGGCGTCAGTGCGACCGCTGCTGCCGCATGGGCGAATGGACTGGTGCTGCGGGACAGAGGCGGTGGCTCGTGGGCGGGGGTGGGGGTGCACAGAGGAAACAGAGGGAAGGGACAAACGTACGCGACGGTCTGCTGAAAGTGCATCGCCCTCTCTCCGTTCACCTCCTCCTCGCCAATGAATGCCCACTCGTCGGCGTTGGACAGGTCGGGCAGCACCTGGATTGGCATCCAACGTGGGGTGAGAGGGACAGGCGCACATGCGCACACCCGATGTGATCGTTGAAGAGAGGTGTCGGGCGCTCACGTCGGCCAGGGTGTCGGTGGTCTCCTTCTTGGAGGCGACGCAGCGCTCGCCGTTGTTGAACACCGTGATGACGTACTCGCGGCCCTGAAGTGGGGGGAGGCGGGCATGCCAGCAGTTAGGGGCGATGTGGTGGTGGGGGGTGCGCAGGCATAACAACAACTGGCCGACTGGCTGGCCGAAAGCGCACCAGATCCAGACGCGTGATGGTGGTCTCCACCCCGTTGCGAACCATCTTCTGCATCCCCGACGCCTTATTCCTCCAGAACTGGAACTGGTACCTGCACAGTTTGGGGGGGGGGGGGGGGGGGGGGGGGCAAAAGTTGGCCAGGAGGCTCCCAGCACGGCCGCGCCACAGGGCGAGCAGGGCGAGCACGGGGGGAGGAGCTTACGTGAGGCCAACGGGCTGGTAATTCTTGATGTACGGCACGTCCTCGTCGAAGGCAGCCTGCCGAGGGGTACAGGTCGGCGGGGAGGGGAGAGTTACAGGGACGGCCAGTTCGGTCGGCGGGTCGACAGCGGAGGTCACGGTCGCCGCCAGCTCTTCCTTTCCGTGCGCTACGACTGCCTGGAATATTGGCTGCTTGTAGAGAGGTGTCGAAAATTTCCTATGCAGTGGTCGAGCGGCGGCCGAGGGGGGTGCCGGGCAAGGGAAAAAGGATAATAGGGGTTGAGCGGGGGCTTAGGGTTCCTGAGTTGTAGGCAGTGCGCAGCACACTCACGTAATAGGCGTCGAGCGCCGTCGGCAGGCTGCTGCGGTCGGGATCCGTGGCGGTCATCTCAAGAGGCATGCGTCCAGCCGCGGCGGGACTGGCCGTGGCGGCGAGGAGAAGGCCCGCGAGAAGAGCACCGGCGGCGAGCCGGGCTGCGGGCGGAGGAGACATCGCGGCGGGGGCGGCGGCGGAGAGCTGCGATCGGCGGATCAGGCAAGGTCGAGGTGCGGCACTCAAAACCAGCCGAGCGTCGCGATAATGCGAGGCAGACGAATTCCGGGCCGAGCGGACGGCTGTCAATACAGACGACTGGGGTCGACAAGGCTGCGCCTGCCACAGAGAGTGCCAGATTGTTGGGCGAGAGCCGCCTTGTCGTCGATGCTGGTCGTCGTCAGGGCCGAGTGGACTGGGGGCTCAGTGATGACACGAGGCGGCCGGCGCAGCGATTACCTCCCGATTACGACACCTTCGACGGCGGTACGTCCGGACCAAATCCCGTCGTATTTATTAATTATTACGGATCAGGTCTCTTGATACTTACGCCCAATATTATAAGGCAGGTCTGTTTTAATTTTATATTTTAGAACCCCCCCCCCCCCCCCCCCCCCCCCCCACTCTGTTCCCCCCCCTTCTACTTTATTTATGTTGATCTCACAGTACTCAGTAGAACATGCCCAAACTTGCATAATACCTACCACTGGCATGAGATTCTTTTATGGTTTCAATGCATGGCTGTGTGCAGAAGGGTGCGTGTTCCCTGCCATATGCAAGCATAAACTGGAGATAGAGGGGGTGGGGCACTTTTAAGAACCATCACCATATTACAGTCAGCATCATGACAAACCAACCATACGGTGGCCCTATCCACCCCTCCATGTAGTGCTATGATGATGCTATGCTGCTGTATGCCACTGCTATGTGTTGTTGCTATCACCGCGCTGCGCCGCCCTGCTGCGGAATACTGCCTGGCTGTCAAGTTCTCGCATCTTCTCAGCACAGTTGGCCTTGGCGCCCCTCACGAGCACATGATAGCCGGCACGCTCGCAGGTTTTGCACAAAGGCAAAACAGTGGTGTATAATTACAGTCTGTAACGCCTCATGATCTAGGAGTCCTCCGTCTCCATCGCCTGGACAATAGCACAACGCATCATCAGTGGGAGCAGTGTGGCAAGCGTACATGAAGGGGGGCTGGGGGCGGTACATAGTAGTGGCAGCAGACCTCACCTGACGATGATAGATCCTGCGCACTTTGCACACAAGGGGGGATGAACTCCCAAGTGGGGTTCTTCTTCTTGTATATGCGGTGTAATACCCAATCATTCTCCACCGGAGCAACACAGGTCAGGCGGGAATCACACACAAAGGAAGCGTGATGAGGATGGTCCTCATCCAGAGATTGCATGCCACACATGTGTCAGAGGTTTTTGACTGAGTGTTTGCAAGGCCATTGGTAGCCAGCCGCCACATGCGCCACATTCAACAAGGCGACATGATGGTTAATCAGTGGTGTGTCAGCTGCATATGATATACCGAATGTGGCATGCATGGGGGGGGGGGGGGGGGGGGGCAGAGCGGCTCACCGCTAGTTGGTAGTCTCCTCTGGTGTGACAACTGGCTCATCAAGTCGCGATGGAAGCACCATGTTGCAACGTGCTTGCCAAGAGACGAAGCACCTCAGCGGCTTCTAGAAGTCCGGCTTCTTGCAGCGCACAATTCCACGTAGCCCCCCAATGCCTCCGATCTGAAATCCCGTCCGATTGCCAACTACACGAGCACGGGACGACACGGCAGTGGCAGTGTCTTGCCTAGCAGCCGGCTATGTTGGCTGTTCAGTAGGCGCTGCCGGGTGCGACTGCTGGCCCCGCGGCCACGGCGTCAGCCACCCCCGCTCGAAGTCGAGCGTAGACTTGGTAAGAAGCATGCCTTCCCATATCACAGTGATCTTCCGGCAGAAGTCGTTGTTGTCAGCCATCTTGGCGAGGAGGGGTGAGATGATGGATTAGGGTGGGCCAGCGGGAGGTCAGTGCATGTCCAACCCGGCCAAGCTCCGTCCAAGGATATGCATGGCCCGGATATTAAAGATTGTCCGTGCGTTCTCTAGACGCTATCCACGTAACCAACACAGTATATTAACGGCGGCAGTGCGGGGCTGAGCCCCCAGCCGCTCATGCACAGCTCCCAACCGCCAAGTACTGCTTAAGTACGTGAACATAAAGTTGAGGCCACTTACAAAGTGCCCCCATGTGTTTCTCCGGAAAGTAGAGTACTAAAACATAACATTAAATCGGACCTGCCCCACACATAACATGCAAATTATGTTTTGTTTAGAGCTGCGTTCTTGGGGGTTTTCTTCCTCTCGCTCAACCCTAGGGTATGCGGGTATCAACACCGGCTGCTCGCGGCCTCTGCGCCACGCTAATTTGACGACAACTTCAAGAGCGCCCGCCCGGCGCACGAGATGGCGGCGCCGCGAACCACCTTCACCAAGGACGTCACCAAGGACACCAGTAAGGGCAGGGCGAAGGCCGAGGGGCCGACGGCCGACAAGCGGAATGATGGGGTGCTCCGCCGTGCCGGCCCTAGGCAGCTGCCGGCGTTTCGATGACACGCCTCTGGGCGTGCCTATTTCCAAGCAACGCTGCAATAGAGTCGTCGGCACGAGCGGGACGCCCTCGCCACTGACCCACATGTCCGGGTCGTCGGCGCCCTTTCCCTACCCTCACCATAGTCAACCCCTCCGGCTTCATCATGTCCTTCTAAATCACGGGTCTACGCCGCCTCCCCCTTGCTGGCGTGCCCATTCCGACCCGCCGCGCTAACCCTCTTTGCCCGTCGCTCGCACAGCGGCCTCTCGCGCCGGGCGACCCGGCGGGCCAGGTACTCGCGCGGACTCGCGTGAGATCACCAGGCAAGCAAAGGAGATCGAGCCAAGGGCATCCAGAGGCAGTGCTGCGAGGTCACCATGGCGGGGCCATGTGGCTACACACAAGGCAGTACCCATGGAACGGCATTAGGTGGTTAGGCTGGTGTTGGGCTTTGTTCACAGAAGTTTCCTTAATTTTCGGGTTGCTTCTAGACAACACACCGTAGCTGCGCATCACAACACAGTTTGAGTGAACTAGTCAGCAATTCCCGTTACGAGATCAGCGGCTACAACACCCTACCTCGCTGGCACCATCGTGCTACTCTTGGCCCCGTCGTCACCACCTGGCGAGCGCCACAGTCGAACCCCGCAGCGGCGTACGGCGTGTCCGTCGCACCACGAAGATGCCTACGTACTTCATCACAAGTACGAAGCGGGCGAAGGGAGAGGAAGGTCCCTGCAGCGAGCTCATGCGAGGCAGCATCGAAGCTATGTTGTACAACACGGACTCACGACTGGGACGCCAAGGTGCTCGACATCACGACTACATCGCTCACAGCCAGCACCTACTCGAACTACGAGGGTAAGATCCGCCTCTTTGTCGAGTTCTGCATCGACAAAGAAGACATCCCCCCTCTAGACTACACCGCCGAGCCAACGTGCGCCCGCTACCTCACCTGGATTGCGGAGCGCGGCACCATCGGTGCCGGCTTTCTGCAACCCTGCGTCTCCGCCATCAACACCGGTCGGGAGGACGCCCCAGCCACCGGTCGAGCATTCATCGACATGAAGCGCGCGCTTCAAATCCGTCAGCTGAAGACCATCGAGGAGCTTCAGTGCGCCCCCTGCCGTGCGACATCATCACCGACAGTGCCTTGCGCTGCCCGTCCCACGACCACCACAGACTACGGCTACATCTTTCGCGACGGCGCAGCGGTGTGTTCGACATTTGTGTTTCACTCCCGTGGAGAGCCCACCGTCTCATGCCGACTCCGTGACATGGCCGTCGATGCCCACAGCATCACCCTCTTCGTCAACCGCGCGAGAACGCGGGACATCGCAAGCGTCGAGATGGGTTCAAGCCCCTACTTCAAATCCATGCCACCGCCGTGCCCAGGCACTCGGACAGCCCTTCTCCGCCGCTTCGTCATATACCGCGACGCGGCTTTCCGGGGACTCCCTCCGCCAAGCAACCCGATCGATTATGGGCGCTCCCCGGCGACGGTGCTACCCCACCCCTTACAACATGGAACGCCGCTACCCTCGATCGGCCACTGTCTCAAGCGGGCCGTCGGCCGCATCAATCGAGCCCCCCGCCCCCCCCCGCCCCCCCCCCCCCCCCCCCTCCCCCCCCCCCCCCCCCCCCCCGGGGAGGCTTTGTGTGGACCTCGCACTCCATACGGAAGGGCGCGGCATCGGGCGCTGACGTAGCTGGCGCGCCCTTGGACAAAAATACGCCATTGGGGCGGATGGGCGGCCCACAATTCTGCGGTATTCAACAACTTACTACATCGACCCGACTACGCTTCCTACCCGCGCCGCCGCGCCTGTGTTCGGTTGGCTCTCTCCGACGGTGGTCCTTCGCAGATAACCTGTACCACTTAGCAGAACATGTAGTCGGAAAAGCGGTTAGTAGCAAGGAGAGAAGGAACCCCCACACATACACTGGATCATACTATCCGACATGTGTGCTCAACCGACTACACGTAGATAGTCATATTCAATAATTCACGCGCAACCCTTAATTAGCAATAATCAAATTATTATTATTATTATTGTACCAGGGCGCGTCATCATAACTGCCCACAACGCACTGCTCGCCTCGGTAATAGGTAGGTGGCGCGCAGCGCGCGGCGCGGCGCGACAGCGCCATACTCGTACGAGTACGATTACTGAAGTACTTAACCCTGCCGTATTATAACACCCTAAAACAGCGACAACGTTTTCTCCTATGCTTTTGTCATCACGTTTATTATTATAAAGCTGAGGTGTATTCAGGGCAGGGTTACATCACCCGGCGGCCGCGAGAGGCAATCAGAAAACCACCCGTCATTTCAAAACCAATATTTGACGCCCACTACTTTTCGTTTAAGGTAGGATGGTGGGATTCTTACGAAACATTTAGCCCTGGCATCTTGCGATTAATGGCAGGCAACCTATGGCCGGACATAAAAGCTAAAATCCTACTGGAGTGGGGTTTCTAGAACATTGACGGCATTATGTTTGATGTGTTCACTACACGGGGCTCCATGCAGTCTGAGGGCATAGCCCCCCCCCCCCCCCCCCCCCCCCCCCGGCATAGAAAGGTCTGAGCACACTCCGAACATGATCCAAGTTACACGTAACCGTGTCAGTGCCAACAATGCCCTTGGGGATGCGCGGTGTTTGTGGAACACACGGGGCACACACATGATTATACACACAGACACACAGACACAGACACACACACAGACACACACACACACACACACAGTCATTGTGTTTTCCTGCTGGTTGTTGGCATTGTCGTTTCATAATCCTTAGCAGTGGGAATGTGACATGAAGCCGCTCCGGACATCAAGACAAACACGCCCCTAATATGCTGTCACCTGCAGTACTTGCACCGGTCGGTAACCGTATGATCGGGTACCCACACGGCCTCATCAAGGACAGCACCTGGGTACATTCAAAACAGGCCTTCGTAGAGTATCAGTAGCTGACATATAAACCCAGCAACTGCAGTATGTAAGGGTGCAGTGTGTCGGTATGTATACTCCGCGGCAGCCAGCACAGCACATGCCGCAAGTCGCGATTTTCGCTCATGCTGAGCCGCTGTGGCCGGAGAATCACGCCAGCCAGTGTGATGATGGACTGGCATGGAAACGCCTGCTCAGCCTGTCAGCATCACCACCCATCCACCAAGCATGCGGGTGGGTGCCAGACAAAATCTCACCTCCCAATGCATCAGACTGCTCATGTATGTCTGGGGCACCTCCAGCACCCGGGTTGGTGCCAATTACATCCCCAACACCGCCCCAGACAGCGGATCAATGCCATGCTGGCGGGGCCTGTGGCGGTGCTAGCCAACGCCAGGCGCAATCCTTGAGACAGTGTGGTGTCGCACTGCGTGCGAGGTGTCGCTTCATTCTACATAGTTTACATCGCTTATTGGGAGCACAGGCGCCTCCAAGCCCGAGCCGCCGACACGCCGGCCTGCGTGCTAGTCGCCCCCAGGGCGGGACAGCTCCGCCGTGGCCAGGTCGGTGATCTGGGGGTACTCCGCGTGCTCGGCCAGCCGGTTCTGCGCCCACAGCATCATCTTCAACAGGTTCGGCAGCTTGGGCTCTTGTTCCTGCGCCATTGAGCGGCGCAGCGGTCAGGCGGCGCGGCGGTGTGGATGTATGCATCCACGGGGGGACCACTCTTGGCAAGATATCAGTAGAGAATGCGCCGGCAGCAAATGAGGGGGGCGGGTACGTAGTAGGAAAGGACCCATTCCGTGATGTACCGTGATGTACCGACAGGGACGGCTGCCTCGCCATACTCGCAAGGAGCGCGCAAGGAGTGCGGCCTGCCGGGGCTCCCTACCTGGCACTGGCTGGACAGGATGGCCGCGTTGAGCTCGCTCGCGGTCTTCTGCCGCTGCGCAACGTCCATCAGGTCGCCCAACGGGCTGGCGCCGGCGTCGTCGAACGCCAGCAGGGCGACCGTCCGCTCTGCACCAGGGGGCAAGGGGCGCGTTCATGCCCCCACCCCCTTCACCCTCTGCGCGGACGAAAGCAAGTTGGCGTGTAGCCCGTCGAATCCGGAAGTTGGAACACTATCCGTACGCGGATTTAGTACCCGTCCGTCGAAATCATGGATGTGGTTTACCACCCTCCCCTCTGTTCAGAAGCAAATGCGCAGCTCAACTACGAGTGGAGGCAGCTTGGGCCATGGAACGGCTCGATACAGAGGGGCGGGCATCAGACATCAGAGCGCACCCAGCTCCTCCAGGAAGGCGGAGTTCTCCTCCCCACGCGGCGCGAGGTACTCCTGCGCAAAGTCCAGGGCGTCTTCGGTGCGCCCGTCGCGGATCAGTTCGATAAGCCGCTGCTGCTGCAGGTGGAAGAACAGCTGATGCTTCTCCTCGAGAATCTGCCGCAATCCGGGGTGGGAGGGATCCGAGAAGAGGGGGGGGGGGGGGGGACTAATCAGCCGGGGGCACAGGTTGGGCAGGCATCTGTAGACAGCGCGCAGCCTGGGCACAGATGGGCACCTCGGGGTTCAAGTCGTTGACGCGGTCGATGGCGTCCTCGATGTCGCCATTCTGCACGGCCTTCCTGATCTGCATGCGGTCGGTGATGGACTCCAGGTCCATGGCTGGGGAGGTGCCCGACTCCCTCTCAAACATGCGCGCCGCGTCTACGTAGCCCTACGCAGCCAGAGGCGCCACCGCGTCAGCACCCCAGGCCCCAGAATCCCATCCCGACCGACCCCAGGCCACGCAGCATGCGCCTGTCGGTCCCCCACCCATGGGACGGACCAGGGGGGGGGGGGGGGGGGGGGGGAGTCACCTCAGTCACCAGGAAGTTCATAACCAGCGAATTCATGTCTTCCTTGCGAATCTTCACCGCGGACAACTTTTTGTCCCACTCCTCCTTGGAGATCGATTTCTTTGAGGACTGCATTGAGGGGGCAGGTGCTGCTGATCAGGGGCCGCCCACACGCGCCCGCAGTTGCCCCCAAAACATCCCCTGGCCATACACCGCATCCCCTCCCAGAGCGCGGAGCACAGGAAAAAGGAGGGGCTGCACCTCTCCGCGCCCCATCTTGCTCAGCTCCCTGCTCTGCAGATGGGTAAGGGGCGGGCGGGGGTGGAGGGAAGGCAATTTGGAGCAGGGCACTGGTCCAACCTGCATGCGCACAGCAGTATGACCACTGAACCGCCAGCGGTGCAGCCCCTGAGCGACCCCCCCCCCCCCCCCCCCCCCCCCCCCCAGCATGCTGCCATGCCGTCCCGAGAAAGCCACAGGAGTGGCAAACGCGGCTACACGACGGCACAAGGCATAAGCGCACAGCGTGTTGAGGTGATGCCGCAATACCGCGCAGGGGTGTGGATAATATGGCGCACTTGCGGGAGGTGCTCAGCCGGCACCAGCAGTTGGCTCTGCCCCGCGGGCCGCAGTGTTGGCCGCAACCGATATTGGGGTGTCGTCCCGCGGCACCGGCACAACCTGATGCAGTGAGCTGCTCGCTGGCTGGCGCGCTGTTCTCCAGCCGCAGGCCGGCTCCAGGAGCAGCGCGAGAAGGTATACCAGAACGGCAACGGTATGTTATACCGCTAGAAGCCGAGCGGCACCTATTTACAGGTACCCGTCATACCTCACATCACAGTAGCGCATATCAGCAGTGCGGAGTAATCCTTAGTCGCTAATCATTTTATTTTCCTGCTTGGTCGCTACTGCTCATACCGCCGCTGCCGCCAGATTACATCCGGATTATTAGGATCTTTATACAGGGTTTACCACCGCCGATGGCTGGACCTGTACCATGTACCCTAATGTAGAGTAGTTCCAGGCTAGAGTTTATAGGAAAAGACGGACGAATTGTGTCTCACGGCCCATAAAATTCATGGGCCGGCAACTGTTGTCGGGCAAATGTTATTACCAGCTCATCACTGCATCATTTAGAATTTTGCGGCATCACGCGCGCGCTAACCTCGGGCAAAACCGAGCTTCAGCTGTGCGCTACTTATTGTACGAGGACTTAAATTCCCCTTGTTGGACCAGGGTACCCCGGTACCCTGAGTCCGCTTTTTCTCTCTGTGAAATCCGCATTTTTCCAGCAAACAACTGGCTGCCGTACATGTGCCTAATTTGGACCCTATGGCAGAAGTACGACACCCAGTTGTTACCAAAGCATGGCACCTAGGCATCTTTGCCAGTTGGCCTTCTTAGACGGAGAGGTGTCCGTCCTAATTGACACCTAGCCGGCTGGTATAAATTGCCAGCCTCGGTTCCTTGTAATTCAGTCAACTGCTTTTCCAGAAATATTCCGACTCACCCTTTTCTCTCTCGTGACAGTGCCACTCAGCCATCACCACGGCGACAGCGACTACCTATCGTCCATCGCCCACGGCTCATAGCAGCCCTTTGCCTTTCCAGCTTGCACCTTGCTTGCTGGCACTCGACGTGATTCGACGCATGCACGCCGACTCTCGCCGACTCTCCCCCCATCAGTGACAGTGCCACTCAGCCATCACTTCGACAATCCCCTCCGACAGGTTTTTGGGCCCTCTCCTTTGGTTCGACGTCTTGCCCCGTGCTCGACGCCTGCCAGAGGCTTCAACCTGCGTGTATCTCGACCCTCGACAACTTTCGACGATCGACGGCGCCGTGCGACGAGTTTTTCTTCCCACCCGCCCATCCCTACAGTTATACATCCTCCATCACAAGGGCGCCATCCCTTCGCAATGTCTACCAGCATCAACACCGGCATGATGAACACTTCCCTGGCCAATCTGGCTCGGCAGAGTGCGATCAAGACCGACCCTGGCGACGCCCTGCCACCGCCTCACTTCCGTGATGATACCAGTTTGTCTGACGACGCCTTCAGCATGGACGAGGCATCAGACAGTGACTCAGGTGACATCCAGCATATCAAGCCAGCTGCAGTGAAGCCAACACTCAACCTCAAGAACGTCCCCATCTGGGACAACACCATCTCTACGCGGGACAACGCTCAAGCTATCAAGATCGCTCTCGGCAGCGCCGGCTACCTGGACACCACCAAGGGCAAAGGCACCCGTCAGGAACAAATGATGCTTCTGGCAGCCCTGCGCCACGCGACGGCGCATTATCCCATGGCACTGGCCATCGTCAACAGCATCAGCATGGACTCCAGGAAGTGTGGATATGCGGCCTGGACGGCCCTATTTACTGAACTCCAGGGCTCGGCCATAGAGGAGCGCAGGCGCTTGGAGGAAGAAATCACAGCAGGCCAGCTCCCGAATGAGCCGGTCCAGGTGTACGTTCGCCGCTGCCGGAACCTCTGGAATTTGTTGCGCAAGGCACATGGCCAGTGGACATTCGAGTACGTGGCCATCAACTACCTCATCCCAGGACTTCACCCAGCATACGATCACATTGTGGACGCCACCATCCCGGCAACCAATGTCACCAAGCGGCTGGCAACCATCATAAGTGCCGGACAGAACATGGAGGCGCGCACGCGTCAGCGTCAGCAGCGCGCCCGTTCACGCACGCCAACCCTCAATTCCTGCGACCCCAGCGACCAACTACATGCCATCAGGCCCAACATCGTCTGCAGCAGGTGTGACCGTCCAGGCCATGCTCAGCATCAGTGTTTGGCCAGGCGCCATGCCAACGGCCTGCGTCTCCTGGGTGACACCGCCCCACCCAGCACCGTGAACAACCCTAGCTATGGTCACTATCAGCGCGCGCCTGCGGAGCGTCACGTCAACGACAACTATACCCACAACCTGCGCAACGACTACAACCATCAAAACAGCCCCCAGCGGCAGCAATATTGGCCCACCCAGAGCGACAACGACGACCTGCAGCGCCATCACCAGCCATTTGGCTTCGTCTCCCCGGCCGGACATCTCCACTACGGACATCACCCGGCCAACAACGACTCTGACCAGCAGCCGACAGGATGCCAAGAGGCCTACCCGTTAATGGGTGTGTCCTCGTTGGCACCACACCACAGCGGCCTGCCCGTCATGCTCACCTGCACCACCACCGCTACAGGAGGGGCAGCCACCGGAGCGCAGGAGGGGGAGGGCGAGGACGACGACGACGATGAATTTCATGAATCCTGGCACGTCCCCTACTCCAACTCTGACGACAACTTCCAGTGCCCGTTTTCACACCCATGGCGTGCCCGCCAGCATTTCCGCTCTCAACCTATTCCCACCCCAATTCAACCTCTATGCCTCGCTTCACCCGCATTCCCAACCTCAGCGGCACTGGCGGCCCACGACGTTCATACGGGGCAGGGCGCCCTACGTGGAGACCTGCCACCGCCGCTCCCAATACTCACCGCTGCCCCGCTCCTCCATATGCCAAGCTCTTCTTTGGTAATCGAGCATCTCTTCTCGCCCTGCCATGGCCCATCGGCATTTGAGGTGGAGGCTGTGGTGGAATACGGCTTCTCCATCCACGCGTTCATCGGCGCCGACCCATCAACGGAGGCTCGCACTATGGGGCCACATCACCTACATGTCATCAGCAGCAAATACCCGGGCCGCCTGCCTCCATCAGCATTTCATGACTGTCATGACGGGACCCCCATGAACATCAACGACATCACTATCACGGAGCTGGAGCGGCTGCGCCCGTTCACCCTAGTCGTGTCAAGCACACCGTTACAACCATGGTCACCCACGGGCTCACGCGTTGACTGGCGGGACCATCGCTCTCGTGCCTTCGCCTCCATCATCAGCTTCACCCGCTTCTACCTGTCTTCTCAGCCCACACCAGTGCGTTATATTGTGCAGAATTGTCCAGACGCGCTGGCTTTACCAGAAGTACTCTCCTCATTTGGCGTATGCAACATTGTGCGCGCGGCGTCCTGCGGCTCGGAGGTTCACCGCGACACCCTTCTGTGGACCATTATCACTCAACCGCAAGACATCCGGAACTGCGGCAACAACGTCGCCGCCATCAAGCTTGCCGATCCCGGCCCCTTCAGTGGCTGCCGCATCTACAACCCGGCTACCGGGCGCAAGACCCCGCCTCTCTCTATGCCGGCCTTTCGGTTCTCCAACGCTGACTACCTGATGGACGCGTTTCAACCCTCGGGCCAGCAGGAGGGGCCCCATGTACCGCCACCCATGCTGCCATCGGCGGCGCTTGCTTCGCCGCAGGGGGGCCCCCCACCTCTACATCACACCGAGCAGCACCCTCCGCACCATCAGGAGGGGGACGCCACGGCCCTGTCGGCTCCTCACACCAGCAAACAGGCACAAATGACTTCCCACTTTGTCGACTTCAGCGACTACCACCCAACACTGGTGGCATTCGCGATGGCGGCGGTTGTGCGCCCCCGCTCAGCGCGGCTGACAGCCCTCGCCCTACCAGCACCCACTGCCCGCGTGTCCACGGCGCGGCGCAACTATCAGGAGGATATCTCCAGCACTCGCCCCAATGACTGGAAGAAGTCCGTGAACCATGAGATCAATTCTATCACTACGATGGCACTTTTCGTCTGGATCAACGTCCCTGAGTTTCGATGCGACAACGAGTCAGCGGTCATCCAACAGACGGCGTGGGCCTTTGCGGCGCAGCACGAGGATGGCAACATCAAGCGCGAGGCCGGCGTGATCGTTTGCGGCAATCTACTCATCACCAGCGAGCCCTATGCCTACGACTACCTCCCCCTCGGCTGTGGCCATAAGGACCGGGCTTGGAATCCCGTTGAGGCACTCTACGACCTGCCGCAGGTCCCCAAGGCATGGTTTCTGTGCTTTTCTTCCTTTCTACGTGACTTCGGTTTCATCGGCTCCGAACCGGGCGGCGTGATCCATCTTCATCGGGAAACCTGCATCATTGACATTCTGACTACCTTTCACATGACGGAGAGCAAGCCTCGCCGCCTGCCCTGCACGCTGAATGCCAACTTTCATAACACTGCAGTCACCTACCGTGCGCAGGTTCGGAGGCAGCGTGGCCATGTCTACTGCCGCGGCGGAGTTCGTGGCGCTCTGCGTGGTCTGCACATGTCTGGCCGTTATTCGCGTTCTTCTACGCCAAGCTCTGCCACCCCACTGCTGCCCCGGTGCAAGTATGCGGGGACAACCGCGCATGCATCGTTCAGGTGCAACATGGTATGATTACATGCGCGCAACGCCACATTGACCTCCGGTTTCAGTATGCGGCCCAACTCTACTAAGACGGCATCATCTACATGCACTACACGCCTACCCCGGCCCACCTGGCCGACCTCTTCGCTAAAGCGCTGCCGCTAACTACCTTTCTTCATTTCCGCGCTTCCTGATGGGGTCATCCGAGGAGCCTTGCGTTGCGCCCCTGCCGCCATCAGTCCTGCGCCCGCGGGATTCCACAGGATGAGGAGGGGTGTTGGACCCAGGGTACCCCGGTACCCTGAATCCGCTTTTTCTCTCTGTGAAATCCGCATTTTTCCAGCAAACAACTGGCTGCCGTACATGTGCCTAATTTGGACCCTATGGCAGAAGTACGACACCCAGTTGTTACCAAAGCATGGCACCTAGGCATCTTTGCCAGTTGGCCTTCTTAGACGGAGAGGTGTCCGTCCTAATTGACACCTAGCCGGCTGGTATAAATTGCCAGCCTCGGTTCCTTGTAATTCAGTCAACTGCTTTTCCAGAAATATTCCGACTCACCCTTTTCTCTCTCGTGACAGTGCCACTCAGCCATCACCACGGCGACAGCGACTACCTATCGTCCATCGCCCACGGCTCATAGCAGCCCTTTGCCTTTCCAGCTTGCACCTTGCTTGCTGGCACTCGACGTGATTCGACGCATGCACGCCGACTCTCGCCGACTCTCCCCCCATCAGTGACAGTGCCACTCAGCCATCACTTCGACAATCCCCTCCGACACCCCTCACCAGTACCCGTACTCCAGTAGCCTGGAAATACTGCTTTATAAATGAGCCAGCTGCAAATTTCAAGAAATCCATACAGAAATCCAGAAGAAAATACTTTATAAATTGCGCGCTGGTTCTCGTCCTGGTACTATTTGTATCAGTACCCGTACTCAGCTGACGGACAGCGATGATGTGCGCCGCCGCCCGCGCGCCAGCATAGATGCCTATCGTACTCGTATTCGTACTCCTAACCGCCCGAACCTCCGAGATCGACAATTACTACGCTGAGCTGCTGCCGCCGCCGATAACACGCGGAGGGTGCCGGTGACGCTGCTTCCACCAGCAGCCAGCGACGCGGGTTCCCTAACACACGGTCGGTGGACAGCCACAAGGCACACAACCCAAGGCAGCAACCAAACCCTGGTCAAAAGGTCAGGAGAAGCTGTGCGAAGTGGCCTTTCGGCCCGTCGAGGCCAGGGACGGGTGCAGAGTGACGGCAAGGGCCTTCCGGGGCGTCTTGCACAGACCTAACCGCCGAAATAACCATCTGGGGTGGCCTTCCACCGCCTCCCGCCTGTATGGCACCTCTCTCGCGGACGCAGAGCGTGGTGCTTTCTCAGCTGCTGCTTGTGGCTGCGTTGCTGCCCTCGAAGACGGGAGCCTCCGTGTCGAAGTACTTCCTGCCAACTGAGAACGATGTGCGGTGGTATCGCAACCCTCGCGACCTGGACATGTACGAGGACATGTTCACGCTCCCGCCCACGGGGCTGATGATGCCAAGCGTCGAGCCGAGTACCGACGAGCTGAGCAAGGTTGAGCTAGAGGGTGGGTTTGGTCGCTGCAACGACGGATCAAATCCTGTATACTACATAGGCTACGGCGCTGAGTCTACCAAGTGGATGATATTCTTTGAGGTGAGCCGCCCGCCCACAGATAATCCTTCATCGATATTCACGGAGCATGCAAGCGGACAAGCGCTTGGGTCGGGAGATGTACAGGAAAATACACGGTATATCGCGGCTGCAATCAGAGTCATACTAATCTGGCCAGCTCTCTAGGCAACTCCACAGTGCAGCACACTTTCACATAAACTTGTCTGTGATGCTGCGTGTCCGTGGTCGCTCTTTGGCGCCACTCTGGGAAAGGTGCCGCACTCCTCCATCAATTCACGACACAGGTCCTGGCGCTGCTCGCAGGGAGGTGACTGGTGCACCCGATACGACAGCAATGGCAACAAGGACAACCGCCGGAACTGTGTCATGCGCCGAGACAAAACCGGTCTCCAGGGAGGTTCAACGCGGGATGACCCGGATGCCTTGGAGCTAAGGTGGCTAGGCAGGGAGTACGGGCAATTCTCCACTGACAGCGACCGGAACCCGCTCATGCATGACTGGAACAAGGTGTACATCAGGAACTGCGATAGCAGCTCCTTCACGTCTGCTCGCGTCGACGTGGTTCGCGAAGGCTCGGAGGTGCTCTACTTTCGCGGGAAGTACATCCTGGATGAGCTGCTGGCTGACCTGATCGACACCAAGAAGCTAGGCCACGCGACAGACGTCGTGATCACTGGCTGCAGCGCTGGGGCCCTCGGAGTGTACTTGCACGCGGACCTCATCAAGGACGCCGTCCAGCAAGGGGCACGCCGGATCGGCCGCCCGGACGCAGACGCCATCAAGGTCGTGGCAATGGCGGACTCGGGCTTCTTCTTGCACCACGCCGGCGGCCCCGAGGACTGCAACTTCATCCAGAGGATGCAGTTCCTTTACCAGGAGATGAACATCACCGACGGGCTGCAGCCGGCCTGCGTGGCTGCCTTTGGAGAGGCCGACCGCTACAAGTGCCTGTTTGCAGAGACGGCAATCCACTTTGCGCGGGTCCCTGTGTTCACGCTGCAGAGTATATACGACGGGTGGCAGCTGCGATGGATCGGGTGCGAGGCCAGTGATGGAGACAGCAAAGCGTGGTACGGCAGCGAAATGTGGGAGGCGCTGGAGCTGGCAACGCGCCACCCCAAAAACGGGGGCTTCGTCGACGCGTGCCAGCACCACTGCCACTGCTACGAGAGCATCAATATCGATGGCGACAATCAGGCGACAGCGTTCCGCAAGTTCTACAACTCGGAAACGTCCCAGCGGGTCTGGAGGACTCAGACATGCGATGTCGACATGGGTGGGGAGTGCCCCTTCAAATCAAGCTGATCACGCGAGGCGGCTCCTGTCGTCCCATGGTTGGTCCGATCCGTTTGTAAGTGAGCAAGTGGTACGTCAGTCCACTGGCACTGACCGCTCCCTGTTGAGGTTTGACACTTTCACCCCCCCCCCCCTCCCAATGCACACGGGTACTGCATAGATGGCGTTAGTCGCTACAGACGATGCTTGTAAAGCATGCGCACTGCCCGTTGCCACATACCCCGAGCACCCGCCAAAGGAACAGTTCTACACAGACGCCCCGCCCCAGCGAGTACCGGCCTCCAGCCCCCTTCTGTGCGGGTACGCGGTGCTACAAAGATCCCCATCCTGTTACCTGGGCGCATGGGCTACCGCCTGCTGGGAAGGTTGAACCACGCCGCTGGGATACGGACGCTCTCCTGGGATGTGCCGCGTCGGCGGAAGCCGGCGGTTGTAACGCTGAGTGGGGGCACGCATCGAGGGACCGGGCCGCTCCGGCATCTCAGGACACTTTGACCTGTTTACCGGTGCGTACAAGTTGCTGTGACGGCGCAATGCCGGCGGCGGGGGGAAAGCGGGTTGGGTTCGTCGGCGCGTGCCAAAGAGGGGGGGGTGGGGGGGGGGAATAACACGGCCATCATGCCAACACAAGTCGAATTCCGCTGAAATCCCCGGATGACCATGGTTGGATCGTGCACAAAAACCGCCCCAGAATGTGGTTTTGGAGCCTTTTTCGCTCAGCCGCTATTAGGTAACACTGGCGGCCGCCTAAATGATAGTGACTACCTTGCGGGCGACCATCGAAAATCGGGCGACCAATAAGCGCGCCTCGGGGGTTTAGTCCAATGTGCACAAACTCCTCGCCTGCGGGTCGCACCGCAAGTGGCATCCAGGACATGTGCAAACATCGCAACCGGTGGTGGGCGGGAAGGTCCGGCGGGTTCATTGACGAGCAGCAGCGAGCCATCCGGAAGCCCACTCGCACGGGCATTTAATGCGTCTGCACGACAGGGGGGGCTAGGTAGAGGTACAACGGGTGAATACTGTCACATCGAGCTTGGCCTTCGGAGGGCTACATGCTACGGGCTCGTGCAGCCGGATCGTAAGACAGCCGGCCTGGTTCGCCCGGCAATAAAGTTGGAATCTCACATTGGCGTACCAGGCAGGCAGAAGCGAAGGCAGTCCTCTGCGCACCGCCGGCCGTGTTGCCCACGCCTAGCGACGAGCCTCCGACTCCCCGGCCAGCAGCAAAGGACGCGGGGTGCCATTTATAGACATATTGCCCTGCTGCTGCCGGTCCGTCAAGACCGCTTGCCGCCGTCATGTGGCCGCAGCCGCTGCCAGTGGGCAAGCTCCGACGCGTGCCCCAGCCGGAGCAGCTCCCGCAGCAGCTCCCGCTTGTGGTTGAAGCAGAGCGGCAGGAAATCGCCGGCGGCTTGGCAGGCGCTGGAGACGACCTCGCTGTCGCCGCTCTGCAGCTGGCTGAGCAGGTTGCTGCCGATGGACTCCACAGCCGCATCGGACGGCACATCCTCCGCCACAACCTGGGCAAAGGGCGGGGGAACCACGCGGCCGTCAGCGGGCCGCTCGTGCCAGTCAGTGCCGCGGGCGAGGGCGGCGACGCAGGCGGGGCGAGGGCGGCACCTTGAGCAGCTTGTACGCCTGGCGGCGCAGGCTGCCGTCGCCGCAGCCGGTGAGCTGCAGGATGCTGGGCAGCATGGGGAGCAGCAGCCGCGGCATACGGCGGCCCACTTGCTCGATGTCTGCCACGAGCTGCCCCACCGGCAGTGCCTGCAGCCCCGCGTCCAGCCTCCCGTGCGCTGAGCCGGCAGGCATGGGCGCGTGGGACAGGGGACAGGGGGGGGGGGGGGGGGGGGGGCATGGCGGCACCGGTCAGTCAAAGCCATGGACAAACACCAGCAAAGCGAAGCCAATTTGTAGGTGGGGAGGGGAACATCAGACACACATCACAGCGTCAAACACATCGCCGCCGCCGCCGCCGTTGTTCGAGTTTATAGACAGCCATCGCCCGGAAAAAGCCGGCTGGCGTTAAACGGCTCTCATCGCGTCCCTGTTGGTAGCCATCAGGGGGGGGATTGCGGGGGGGGGGGGGGGGGGGGCGTCGGCGGGGGCGTGTCGCTCACCCTGCATCACCCCCGCGTCCACCACCCGCTGGGCGGCGCTCTCCACATGCAGCGCGCCCGCCAGCTGCTTGCCGGCGTCGCGCACATGCTGCCACACGCCGCGCGGCAGCGCCTCGGGCGCGCCGGCGCCGGGCAGCGCCCCGGGGCGCGCACACCCCTCGCGCCACGCCGCCACCATCTCCCGCAGCGCCGCCAGCTTGGGCACGGTGGGGAACGCCTGCGTGGGGATCCCAGGGTTGGGGCGGGGCTCAGCGCGCCGGGGCGGGGGGGGGGGGGGGGGGGACTGCGCACAAAGACCTGGCAGGACCCCTAAAACCCCCAAGCAGCGAGGGGCTACTGAAGCCGGGGCTATGCAGAGCAACTGAGGCCCAGTCCGCGGCGTTTCTGGCTGCTATCCGCCTGGAGGTCCGTCCCGGCGGGACTACACTACAGAGGCGAGAACCGGATTAAGCCCGGCGGCAGGCATCAAAGAAGGAAGTAAAGTCCGCCCCGGGGCATCGGCCGAAGCCGCCCCAGCAACACTTGACCTCATCGTGCGCCAACTGCAGTCGTAGGTCTGGCATAGCCCATAGACCGCTGCCTCATTCGAACCCCTAAGGGCTAATGCATCAACCGGGTGAGGTTACCCGGGACACGCCGCCGGGACGATACTGCCAAAAATGCATCGGCCAGGAATCGATACCCGAGACCTCTGCTCGCCTACGAGACGACCGCTCAACCGAGCAGGCAAGGGATGCACCAGCCTTGTTCCCCGGGAACCAGGAGTGTTCCCAGGAATGGCGGGCATCGAGTTCTGGCGGATGGTTCCGCACATACTTGTCGCCACTGCTTGTCCCCCCGCGGAACCGAACGATCCGTTCAAATAATAAATAAGGACTGCATTCTGGCATTCTGGCATTGCACAGACAACGATATATTCTAATCCCCGCCAAGAGCAACACCCTAGCTACCGTAGCTAGATTTGACAGGCTGAGGGATGAAGCCCTAGAAACCCTGAAGTGTACTCCAACCCTTCTGCGCGAGGGGGGGCAGGTCCGGCCTGTCCGGTAAACTCGCATCGTCCAGAATCGAGTCGGTCACGTGGTTGCTCTGCGGGGAGGCTGAGGTCCGTGGCCCATAGCGAACACATGCATCCAAACAGTCCAGGGGTATACACGGTAACGCCCAGAGCTGGGCACAGCTGCCGGACTTCTGCTGCCGGCATAACATATGTGCATTAGCACTCACGTTACGGCACGAGTCCGGCCGCTGACCCGGCGTAAACAGCGCATAAGCATGAGCATAAGTGGCACAATAAGTTCCTCGCTAAAAAGGTTTCACACCGGTGAACCACATCGGCAACCCTCGCGGGTACCCCTGGGCCCGGCGCCGCGCGCCGGTCGCTCGGTGCAGGGTGCTGCTCCTGGTGCCCCCTGGGGCCGATCGCCGAGGGCGCAACGCCGACGAGCGGCAGACCCGCAAACGCGCCCGCGTCTGTAGTAGAACCGCGCTATCAATGTCGCTACACCGTAGTCCCCGAGGACATCGGGGACTGCGCCGCCGAGCTGCTGGGCACCTGGAACACCGATTGCTTTGACTACTACAAGACACACGGCGAGGAGTTTGCTGACATCGGAGCGAACCGTTCTGCAGGAGGCCGTGGATGGCAAGGCGGCACAGTCAATGTTTGCAGTGCGTGAAGCGGAGCGCATTGTTGGTGCTAGTGTGGAAGAAGGTTTGGAGTGGATAGCTGCAATGTGGCAACACGCCAGTGCCGGGTGGTGCGGGTGGTATACGGCTGGGTAGCACATTAGGCGTACGTCTCATTTGATTATTGCAATCCTTTGCTGCTGACACGGCATAGCCGGCGGACATGGCGCGCCAATCCTCTCGGCGCATTTGGCCCTGTGGCCTATTCTTGCAGCGTCAGCCTTGCCATATACTATGCCACAAACACTTATGCAGATGCCACAAGTACTTCTGTCATGCCTGATACTTGTGCACTTATGCTTCTGCCCGAAATAACTAACTTATGCCTTATATCTAAGTTATAAGGCTTAAGTTATAACGAACTTATACCTTTGTTGTGTTATGTCAGCGGCACTTGTACCCAACCCTGGTAACGACACCCCGAAATGGGCTCAATTAATATCCCTCGCCCGGGCAAGAGCGCTAACGGTAAAATGAGGTAAGGCACCCCGGACCAGGGCCGGAGCCCTGCCTGTCCGGCGGGTCGCTAGCCGGGCAGGCGCACCCCTCCACAGCCGCCATCCGCGCGCCATCGTTGGTTGCGCCTAGCCAATGTGGCCATCGGCTCCTCCGAGCCCCACGGCGCTAGTGCGCAACCGCGGGGCGCCCCCGAAGTTCGCGATTGCCCGCGATGAGGGGACCAGGGTTCGAGCCCACGGGCCTCTCGGATAAAAGACGGGTTCGCTGACTTCCCCCCGATAGCAACGCTGTACTTGCGGTTCCCTTTTCGTCCTCGGAGGGTCCTGTACATCCATGCTGTGTTGGCAGTAGTTAAATAGAGTGTGTGTATGTTTTGGGGGGGGGGGGGGGTTTAGGGGGGGGGGGGGGGGGGGGGTCGTACCTGCGGCAGGCGCGCCTCGAACCGCTTCTCCTTGGGCTCCAGCGCGGACAGGCGGTCCAGCTGCGCGAGCAGCAGCCCCGCGGCGCGGCCCCCGGCGGCCATGCAGCCGCACAGGAAGTCCGCCATGCGGGCGATGCACGCGACGGCGGCGGGCTCGCTGCGCATGCCGCCCCGCAGGCGCTGGCTGAGCTCCAGGTAGGTCGCCAGTGCCATGCCAAGCGCAACATCCGCGGCCTACACAGGCGCCCGGGGGGGGGGGGGGGGGGGGGGGGGGGGGGGAAGGCAACCCGCCGCGGCCATTGGAGCTCTACTGCATTCATTCCGGCTCCAGGGGCAGGCTCCCCCCCCCCCCCCCCCCCCCCCCCCAAAGTGTTGGAAATTCCGTCACTGGCCTCCAATTAGTCTTGCGGAGTGCTGCGGCAATGTGTCTGTTGAGTGTAACCGAGCGTCGCCTACCCGCCAGTGAGGGCTTTCCGTAACTGGATCGCTGCGCCTAAACGGCCGTCATAGAGGCGCCGCAAGAGTTTCACTGGTACCAGTCCTGTCCCGGGGGCGGAAAACAATCGATGTGTAGTGGCTGATATACGTACGCACTCACAAAACCGAATGTTGTAGTATCACTGCTGCCACTCGAACAAGGACATCGTTTGTACCATCACGGCGCAGCCATCATCGGATAAGAACACACGTGCGTATGTTATGCCTCCATGTACCCGCAGGGTGGCACGTGCGCAGCCTCAATCACCGGGGTCACAACCACCAGCATGTACTAGCACCAGCACCGGATGACTCGAGACGTCAATCGCCCCTGACAGTGGTCAGCAAGCGGGGCTGTTGCTGTCCGCGCAGTTTGGGGGCGGCGGTACACCCCATTCCCCGCAGGGACGCCTGGGGGCTGGTGTACGCCCCCCCCCCCCCCCCCCCCCCCCCACACACACACACACTCCCTCAGCCCCTCATGTGAAGATGCGCCAACAGAGCACATCACAACACTATCACATCCGACTACGAGTGCCAGCGGACCTAACAGAATCCTTGTTATACGCCTTAGATTGAGGTCGCATGCAACCGATAACAACATCCACCCCAGCTCCGCCATAGGTCTCTCTCTGTCTTTCACGTCTTGCAGGCAGGGCAGCTCCTGATGCGCAGTGTTCCCAATGCCGTTCCGGCACACATATCCGAAAGCCACCGCTCGGCGCGCATTGCGTGGCTGGTGGGTGCCCGAAGTGGGGGGGAGAGGGAGGGAGGGGGGGGGGGGGGGGCACCTTGCGCTGCGGCGCGTCGGGCGCCAGGAGGGTGGCCTTCAGAGTGTCCAGCAGCCCGAGCAGGCGCGTGGCGGTGCGCATCACCGCGCCGCGCACCTCCACGCTGCCGCCGCCGCCGCCCAGGGCGCGCAGCGCGGGCTGCAGGCCGCCCAGCAGGCCGGGCAGATGCAGCAGCAGCGTGGCCGGGTGCTGCAGCGCGAGGTCGCGCGCCAGCAGCAGCGCCGCCGTGCTGTCCGCCTCCTTCTCGGGCGCCGTGCCGGCGGCGATGCGGCCGCACAGCATATGGCACAGAGCTGCGCCGGGGGACATGGGTTCGGGCACGAGCCGCGGGGGGGGGGGGGGGACTCAGGCTCCGCCAGTGCCCAGGCGCACAGCAGAGGGGGCGGCCGGGCCCCCCGCTAGGCCGTCGCTGAGTAAGACTGTTCCTATGCTTGTTATGACCTGATTGGTGTTTAGGGTTATTCTGTTGAATACGTGTTCTCTTGAGCCTGGATGACCCGCCAATGGCGACACAATTCTCCGCAAAACGTATTCTCAAAAGAGAATTCACGTGCCACTTCCGGTACCAGGAGCAGCCTACTCCTGCTCGTGCTGCCTTTCCAATGACAGTCGGCTTCTGCCTTCAGGTATTCATTCTGTGTCTCTCGTTGCTCAATGTGGCTGCTTGTGTGAAACATATATGTTTAGGAGAAGGCATGTCACGTCATGATAGGTAGGTGGGGCTGATTGATTGGAGCGGCTCTCCGGGCTAGCCGAACAGTGCACGCATGGCGATGAGGGAGGGCAGCCCAGGAGCGTGAGCGGGAAGTGGGGGGGGGGGGGGGGGGGGGGGGGGAGGGAGGGGCGAAGGAGCGGGAGCGGGTGGGGCGGGGGGGGCAAAGGGAGGGGGGCGCTGCCCACCCGACAGCGCGCTGCTGGTGCGGGAGCCGTCCATGTGGAGGCCGCCGCACAGCACCCACCGCGCCCTCGCCTGCGCCGCGCAGCCACCGCCGCTGCCGTCGCCGGGTCCTCCCGCCCCCAGCACCTGCACCGAGCAGCCGGGGCACTTCAGTTGCTGCAGGCTCACCCCCCCCCCCCCCCCCCCCCCCACCCTCTGCCGGCCAGCGACCGCAGCAGGCGGGGACCGGCCGGAATGTCTGCAGCTTCGCGAGCCGAACGGGAACTAGGATTGGACTGTGAGGACTCAATGGGCGACCGTCCGGAAGATATCCACCTGTCACAGTGAACATCGATTCGAATACCAGAGGGACGACCGCAATCGTGGGGAAACGAATGATGGCATGTTGTCCAATGGCGAGATGGTTGGTACGCGCGACATGTCGCTGTTTTAGCCTTCTTACTAAGTTCCCCTGCCTTTGGCGTAATCAGTGGACGACTGTCACCTCAAGCCGGGCTTGCGCATCACACGGCCGCTGTGCTTGTCGCAGGCGCACCTGTTGGACGGCGTCGCCCACCGCGCCGGGTAGCGCGAGGTAGAGCTGCTGCACCACGTCCGCGCAGGCGTCGCCCCAGCCCGGCGCCGGTGCGGCCGCGGGGCCCTCCGCGGGCGCGCTGAGCAGGTGGGCCACCAGGGGGCGCAGCAGCTCCGGCTGCCCCCCCACCGCGACCAGCAGCGGCGGCAGCCGCGGGGTGGGCCGCCCGCTCGGCTGCCCGCCGCCGTGGCGGTGCTCCGCCGCCACCAGCTCCCCCAGCCGGCACGCACCCGCAGCGTCCAGCGCGAGGCCGCGGCGCGGGGTGGCGGCGGCTGGGCAGCCCTGCGAGCAGCGCCAATCCAGGGCATCGAGAGGCGCCAGCCGTCAGCCGTCCGCACTTGCCGGCATCATAATGTCTACTGTGACGCGTGTTGTGGGTCCACGGGACCACCCCGGCAGATGACATCACACACGGCCGGAATGTCAAATGCGCTTATTAGAGTGCGCGGCTCAGGATGGGATGGGATGTCGTTGAGCGGGGGACCATATGCAGTGGATGGAAAGGGTACTGCTGAACAGGATCTATCAGACAACTTCCCTAAACACCAGCCGGTGCACGACATGCTGCGGACGGCAGCCTGAGTGACACCGGCCGGGCAGATACCCGTGCAAGTAGTCAGGCAGATGATACCACAACGGGACCCCCCCCCCCCCCCCCCCCCCCATCGCCCCGCTCCTCCCCAAACACACACCCGGCCATTCCCGCATAGCTTCATCCCGTACCCAACAGCCCGCCCTGGTGCACGCCCTGGCCGGCGGGGGAGGCGACCCCAAAAAAGGCAGAGAGCAGCAGTTCCAAGAGGATGTCCGGGGTTGACCTTCTGATCGGAGATTGCCCTAAACGATGCAACTGGTCGGACTGACCCTCCGCGGCCGTGGCGGGGACAGAACTACAGTGGAGGCGCCAAGCCGGGGAAAGCCCGGCACTGGCCTCCGCACGGACGGTGCGGCGCGGTGCAGTGCAGTGCGGGTCTTGTTCGATGGTGCTCAGTGCCCCCGTGAGCGCAGTCATTTGAGCGCCGCGTCTCCGAGGGGCTTGTGAAATGGCGGGCGCTGTGAACTCCGGATGCTGCACGCGTGTGCTAACTAAGAGCACTTTGTATACACAACGGGTGCCGGCTAAAGGTGTCCTGACAGTCCCATTCATGTCCCAGGGGCGGGTAACAGCGGGGCACCGCTAGCAAACACTACGAGTAGTGACACACGGATGACTGGGGCTGCATTACGGGAGGGTGCTCACCGCCGCCGCCTCGATCGCATCCAGCACCATCCGCACCGCGCCCGGCTGCCCCGCGCCCGCGCCGCTCCCCGCCAGCAGCGCCCCCAGCAGGCGCGCGCGCGCCAGGCCGCCCGCGCTGTGCAGTGCGTGCGTGGTCAGTGCCGCGGCCGCCGCGCCGCTGAGGGGCGGCAGCTGGGTGGCCTGCAGCTCCGGGTCCGCGGCCACCAGCGCCTCCACCAGCAGCCCCGCGCCGCGACCGGGCGGCGCCTGCGCCCCGGGGGCACACACGCCCAGCACAGCGAGGCCCTCAGAAGGCCACCCCCGCTGCTGGCCGGACAGAGCGGGATGATACCCTCCTCGCTGCTGCCTCTATCGTGCAGCATGTCAGCGTGTCCCAACGGGCGTGACGGGCGACAGTGGCACTTCTCCAATGCCGGTACCGGTGGCCGCACCGCCATAAGAGACGTTAGGTGGACTCTCGAAGCTCCGCTGTCACATCATCGACTATTCGTCGAAGTACCGATGAGAGTTGGGAGGCGCTTTCTTACTCGCCGACTTCGTGATATGGTGCCGGCTAAGTGACCCTGACTGACTGGCGCCCCCACCCCCACCCCGACTTCACCAACTCTGCCGGCCGTCAGCTGGCAACACCACGACGCAACCTGTTAAGGGTCGTTTGCAGCAGCGCCTGTGATGCGGGCGTCCGGGGAGTGCTCACCTACTAAAGGTGTTCCATGTATGCTTCATCCATGTACGGAAGGGAAGGAAAGGGGACGGGGGGGGGGGGAGGGAGAAGGGCGAGGGGGAGGGGCGGGCAGCTGGAGGGCATCATGCGGCCCGCGGCGGGCGTCGGTCGCAAGCGCGATTGTGCGGTTGATGTATAGCCTGGCTGCATCAGACCATACATGCGGGCCTGACGCAGTGAGCACGCGTTCGATGCTTCGTTCAGGGGTTGGCCCGTGGAGGCAACCGGGTCATTGTGCCGTATTTGGGGGTGACTGTCTAGAAGCGGGCGTCGAACCCCTCTGGCGGCGGAGTGTGCTTGGAGAGGAGAAGGGAAAGGGGGGGGAGGGGGCGGGCACCTGGACGCTGCTCTCCGCCAGCCCGGCCGCCAGGCGCTCTGCCAGCGCCACGCTGCCGCCCTTCTCCGCCGCCGCCTCCCGCAGCGCCCCCAGCAGCGCGGGCCGCAGCCTATCCAGGGGCGCGTCCTCCCAGCGCTCCGCTGCGCCCTCCGCAGGGCCCTCCGGCGGCCCCACCAGCGCGCCCGCCAGGCCCTCCGCGCCGCCGGGAGGACCCATCCGAGCCGCGCGCAGCTGCGCTGCCAGCGGCACGGCAAAGGGCGCGCGCCCCGCCGGCACAGGGCTGCCCCCCTCGGCCGCCAGGGCGGTCGACAGAGCCGCCAGCCAGCCGCCCTCCGCCGCCGCTGACCCGCGGCGGGCGGTACAGGCGGCGGCGCGCTGCAGCGCCCTCCGCAGCCGCCAGTAGGCGCCGGGCGGCGACGAGGCCCCGCTGCCGCTGCCGCCTTCGCCGTGGAACAGCCATCGCACCGCCGCCTTGGCGTCGCCGGGCGTGCAGAACGGCTCCGCGCTGGGGCGGCCTGCTCCTGTGAGGGACGGCCCGCCAGGCGCCGCTGCCGCCGCGCCTGCCCGGCTACCGCTGCCACTGCCGCTGATGGCACCGCCGCCGCCGCCGCCGTCCACATCCATCGGCACCCTGCGCGCAGGCCAGGGGGTGACCGGGCGGAGAGTGAGGATTGATATGGAGGGGGGAGGGGGACTCTGCATGGCATGAGGGGCAAGCGGCCACAGGGCATCCTAGCTGCGGTGCGATAGTAAGCCCTATGTTATATATATATATATATATATATATATGCATGTACATACATACATATATATGTTTGTATATCTTTTTTTTTTTTTGGGGGGGGGGGGGGGGGGGGGGGGGGTTGCGCATCCTGCTGGGTTAAGTCCTCTGAGAGCCACAACCCGCAAGACCTTTGTAGCCGGGCATCCCTGCAGGCCGCCCTGCACAGGCCAAAAGGGGCCACGAGACGAACGGGCGGAGACCCGGGGAAGGGGGGGGGGAGGAGGTCGCTGGGGTGCGTTCCTGCCGCCGCCGCCACCGCTGCTGTAGGAGCACAAGTCGGCCGCTGAGATGCCAACCGGTGGGAACAGCGATCTACAGAGAGACGAGAGGCTTGGCCAGCGCAGCCTTGGATGGAGAGGGTTGTGAGTGAGTCACTGGTTACCAATGCCGCCGGGTTCACCCCGAGACGCCTGCATGTACCCCACAGCTGACTACTTCGAGCAACTGTGAATGGGGCGTCTCGTACGGTGGGCCCCTTATTGCGATCAGCGCAACGAACCAGTTGACTGTGAAACGGCCTCCGTTTCTGGCGGTGTGTTCTGATCCCATTTTATCTCATTCCTAAACTCATTAGTATGCCCCCGCAGCGCGTGCAGGTTGCTGAGGTGATGGGGAGACAGAGAAAAGGGCGAGAGGGCCGCGGGAGAAGAGGGGGGCATGGGAGGGGAGAGGGGGGTTGACCTGTCACCGGTGCTGCCGCCCGCGCGCAGCTCGGGGGAAAGAGAGCGCAGCGCCGCCAGGAAGGCGGTGCCGGCGGGTGGGCTGGAGGCGGCGGGCTGGCTGGCCAAGAGCCGCGCCTGCGCGGCCGCCACCGCGGCGGCGGCATGGCGGGGCCCCCAGCGCGCCGTCCAGCCGGGCGCGAGCTGCGCCCCCAGGCCCGCGCCCGGCAGGTCGTCCAGCCGCGCCAGCAGCGCGGCGCTGGCCGCGGGCGCCAGGCTGGCGGAGCGCAGCGCGCGCAGCATGTCCGCCGGCCCGCCCAGGGAGCCGACGGCGAGCACGGCCAGCGCGGGGTCGCGGCAGCCCGCCAGCGACAGGCACTCCGCGCCGCTCAGCAGCGGCACCGCCGTCCCGGGCGCGGCGCCGCCCGCCGCAACGAGGCGACACGCCGCCCAGCCCCCGGCCTGCGGGCAGCGCGCAGAGGGCCGCACACCCACACTCTCAGAACGCGCCAGCCGGCAAGGAAGGGGGGGGGGGGGGGGGGGGGGCGGGCCACCGCATGCATGTACAGGCGAGAGGATAAGGCAGCATGGGCAGCCTTGCGTGTCGCCGGTGGAGAGCTACCCACCATAGGTACACACAACCACGCAAGGCGCTGGACATCCACGAAAGATGTCCCCCCCCCCCCCCCCCCCCCCCCCCCGCCCTCCTTCCGCGACCTCCCCCTCTGCCACCACCATGACAGACACACTCACCCTTCACCCATCACCGCCCGCAGCCCAAACCTCGTACATCTGAGCTGAGCCACAGGCGCCCACCCAGCGGTATGCAGCGAGGCACTAGCGGCTATCTGTGACCGCCCGTCGGCACGCACTCCCCTCTGGGCGGTGTCAGGTGTGGCAGAAGCTGCCGGAGCCGGGATACCCTCAAGCGAGAAGAGGAAGGCGACATGGGTGTAGTAGTAAGTAGCATCATGGTTCCGGGGTGTGTGTGTGGGTGGGTAAGAGGGGTGGGGGGGGGGCGGAGGTTGGTGCCCGCCTTTGCCCTCCAATCCCCCTCAGGGCCCCACAGAGGATAGCTTAGGCGGCCGAGGCCAGCGGACCGCCACAGCCGGCGCGGCGGGGCGACCAGCGCCGCGACCTGCGAGATATTTTCAGCGATGGCGGCAGGGGGAGCCAAGACGCACGGCGACGGTGACATTGCGCAGTGCAAGTAGAGGACTATAACGTGCAGGAAAGCCTCTTACACGGGGATGGAACGAGTACGGCATTAGTGATTCCCGTACTGCCAATCAGCGGTAGTCGCTCGTACTTTACGACTACCCGTGGATATCCAGAAAATGGCTGTCCCACAAAGTACCGCTGATCCCCCCCCCCCCCCATGTAGGATTAGTGGGGGGTAAACTCATGCTGGTGCGCCGGGCCACGCATGCCTTCCCCGAGCACGGTATGGTTGCTGGGGCGAGGCCGGCGGCATGTCAAAGTACCGCGGGCAGGGGGAGGAGACAGACGGGGAACCGCGGTGGAAGGGCGATTCCGTCAGCCCCTCTTGCCTCTGACTTGACCTCTCTCCCTCTTTCCCTCTCTTTGTGGCGCAGACAGATGGGGATCCCCCAAACTGAAGTTGAGTGGCGGCCCTTGCTATTTGGTCTGAGTGATACCCCGCGCGGGCGGGTGGAAGAGCTGGGGGAAGAGTTCGGAGGGGGGGGGGGGGGGGGGGGTAAGCCAGCCGAGCGCCGCACCCACCTCCTGGCGCACCAGCATCTGCTGGCACAGGGCCTGGCAAAGCGCCGGCACCTCCGCGTTGCTCCCGTCCTGCTCGCCTCCCTGGGGTGGTGCCGTGGGAGGGATAAGGGATGGGGGCAAAAGGGGGACAATCGGTCAGGTGGGATACTGAAGCCGCGCTGGTGGTGTAAACTTAAAACTGGCCGGTGTGTGGACCCGGGCCCCCAGAAGTATCAATGAGGCTGGGCTTTGTATCGGCGACTTTGGGCTATGGAGTGCGGGGCATTCCGAACCTTTCGGAAGGGGAGGCAGGGGAGGACGGCATTGGGGAACCCGCTGTTGGTGCAGGGCTACGGCATTGTGCCCCACACAACTGCGACACATTGACCCCCCTCCCCGACCAGCAATACCAGCATATCCCCCCCCACCCACCCACACACACATGCGCGCGCGCGGTCAACCCCTGGCATGTGCGACGCAGCTTGCATGGGCTCTGTCCACCCGCTGTCCCATCAACAGAGCTTGAGTATTGTTGGCAGGACACCCAGGGTGGTGGTTGTGGTGGTGGGGAGAGGGGGGGGGGGGGGGGGGGGGAGGGGGGGGTGGGGAACGCGCGCACCGCTTCTGCTGGCGCGGCAGGCCCGTCTGCCACCGCTCCCAGTAGGGCCATCGCGGTGCGTACCACTGAGTGCGGCAGGCATGTGCGGCCCTCGTGACCCTGCAAGGCCAGGGGAGGTAGAAAGGGGGGGGGGGGGGGGGGGGGGGACGGGCACATGATGGCGCCGGTCAGCTCTCCCCACACGCCCTCCCATCTTGAGAATGGCACTGTACATTGTAACACGAAGACCGGCCTCTGCGCGTTGGCAGATGCGCGAGGTGCCGGTGCGTGTCCACGTAGCCAGGGCGAACCCCCCCCCCCCCCCCCCCCCCCCCCCCCCCTCACCCTCACACTTGGCAAGGCGGAGGATGCTGCGCAATGCCCACAGAGGCACTCTGAAATGCCAGCTATAATTGGCGAGCAGATGAGAGGGTGGGAGTGCGCCGCCGTCGCAGCGGATGGCACTCACGGGTCGCTCCATCCACACCAGCTGATCCGCCTCCCCGCCCTCCGGCGCTGCTGCCAGCTCGGCCGTCTCGGAGCAGCCGCCTGCAACGTTGGGCAAATATGCCCGCCCGCCCAGATCAGCACCTCCACCGCGCAGCGGCTGGGCGCGGGCCAAGCAGGCACCACATGGCCGCAGCACAGGGATGCCCAATGCCCCTCTGCCCTGACACAGGGTCCAGGACCTGGAGCTCTATACAACAAACCAGGCTATTGTACTAATCCTACCTCCTGACGTGTTCCACCACGGTACGGTGATGCACCTGAATCACCCTCTGCCCACTCATTTTTCCACCCGCTATCCGCAACGCAAGCCTTCAACCCTCCCCCCCCCCTCCACCAGAAGAAAGTGTCCGAAGCAAGCATGGCACAGAAGAAAGCAGTCACCCACAGAGGGATGCTCCCTGATTGAATGGCAAGCTTGGAGCTGGAGGCGGATGGGGGCAGGCGAAAAGGTTGGATGACCGCCTTGAGGCACTGGTGGGACCCGCGGGGGGGGGGGGGGGGGGGGCGCACATGTGAGGGCCTCGCTGAGCACGGTGAGGGCGGCGGCCGCCAGCATGGGCGACTGGGAGAGCAGCCAGCGCGTGGTGAGGGGCTTGCTGGCCAGCAGGCGGCCCACCGCGGCCGCGGGGCTGCTGGGCGACGGGATCGGTGGCGCGTGCAACGCGAGGAAGCGCAGGTACGGCACCAGCGCGCGCGGCTGGTCCTCCACCTGCAGCGCCGCTGCCACGTGGGGGGTGATGGCGGACACCAGCACGGCTGCCGCGGGGAGCTCCGGTAGCGCCAGCAGCCAGTCGCCCGCGTCGCCTCGGAGCGGGGTCTCCTTCTCCGGCTCCGCCGCCTCGCAGACGCTCCCGCCGCCGTTGGCCTCGCTGCCGCTCACCGCCGCCGTGGAGGTCGACTGCCCGGCGGACGCTTGCGGGCCGGAGGGGGCGGACTCCTACATGTACGCGCGCCAACACGCAAATCATCACAACCACGAGCACCGCGGCCACTGACTCCTAACCAGGCCCCCTCTCCCCGTGCGCCCACCAACATCCACAGGTACATGGACAGTGCCAGCCACCCTCCCGCCCTCCCGCCCTCCACCCGCCGCCTGGCGCATTCCAGCCTCGGATTCAGGCAAGCACTGAGCATTGCGCGTCCGAGGGACGGCGCACCATGGGGTCCCCCTCGCCGTCTGTGGCCGAGGCCGTGGCGGCGGGCTTGTCCTGCAGGAGCACGAGCGCGAGGCACTCCTGCGAGCTGGCCCGGATGTTGGCTGAGTGGCTCGCCAGACCTGCAGCCAGGCACTCCAGGCTGGAGGCCGCCTCCTTCGCCTGCGCTGAATCCGGCTGCGCCTGCAGGATGCCGCGGCGGATGCTCTGGATCGCGCGCATCTTGAGCTCCGGTGGCGGGGGCGCAAGCGAGGCGAGCGAGGGGTCTTGAGCGTCGGCCTGCAGGGAGAAGCCGAGGGGCGCCGGGTCCGGGGGGTCATGATTTGTCAATGTCTGCCCGTCTCTGCGCATTCAATGCCTGGCCAAAGCAAGTCAGGGGGCGGGCACGAAGGCACAAGTGTGTGGCGTTGCACGCGAGTCCACTGCGCGCCCGCACCTGAAGCAGCACGAGTACCTCCGGCATCCACGTGCGCGGGAGGGCGTCAAGCGCCGAGGGGTCGTTCACGAGAACTCCGCGCAGCCAGTGCCAGGCGTTGGAGGGAGTCTGGCTGCCGAGCAGGCGGCCAAAAAGGGGTGGGTCCTGGCGGCAGCCGGGAATAGAGAGGGTCAGAGCATGCCCGCGTTGGCCGAGACAAGTGCGGCGAGCGGAGCCCAGGAGGCGGGTGCTGGTGCAGGCGGCGGAGGAGGGGGTGGCACCTGGCACAGGCGCAGGTAGTACCCCAGGTTGTACGCTTGGTCCATGCGGAACAGCTCGTCAAAGATCTGGCGGGAGCACGAGGCGGGTGGTCCAGGATTCAGATTGAAGGCTCTCCAAGGGGATGGGGTTGAGAGGAAGCTGGGGGGGGGGGGGGGGGGGGTGACTACTCCAGTGACGCAACGCAGGGGAAGATGCAACTATGTGGGGCGCATGGGCCACCGTGCAGGGGGGCATCTAGCCTCAAAGCAGGATAGCCCCTCTGACGCCCAGAATGCTGAAATCAACTGCTGTGTGCGGGTTGTCAATGGTCGACACACTTTGTGGCAGCAGGCTTGACAGCAAATGACGGCCAGCACGAACTGTCATTGCGGCCTCTAGTTTCGACGTGCGCTCTGGTAAAGATGCTGCGGAATGATGCCCAGACATGGGGGTTGTGATTCTCGCAGCCCTTGCGCAGAGAGAGCACCATGGACAATGCAAGGGGGGGGCGCACCGATTCGGGCGGCCGCCTGGCGCAAGGGCTAACGTCCAGCAGGTAGACGCCCTCCGCAGGCGGCTCCCACTGGAGGCCCATGGTGCGGTAGTGGCCGACCAGCTGCTGCGCCGCTTGAGCATCCAGCCGTGCGGTCTCCGCCTCGTCTGCACGGGAAGAAGAGGACTGCTCAGCAACACATGGCTCCGTTTGCCAGGACTGCGACTAGTGTGGGCGTGCCACAACAGCATCACAACCAAAAGGGGGCTTGCGGCTCTCTGCGAGCTGTGCACACAATGTGTCGCGGCGCCCAATTCATCCCCCCCCCCCCCCTCTCCACACACACACATACACACACACACACACACACACACACACAGCTTCCCAGCCGGGCAGCCCCGGCAGGTGTGCCCCCATGGCAATCCTAGCTTGAGCACGGGAGTCCCCCTGACTGCTCTCCTGGAGCTGCCAGGGGAGGAGGGCGGCACCTGCTTCAAACTGCTGCTTGGCCTCCTCCCCGCCAACAGCCGGGAACGCAGTTGAGCGCAGCATGAGACTTTCGCACAGCATGCGAAGCGAGGGAAGGCGCTCCGCCATTTCCTTGCCGATGCTGTTCATGTTGAGCACACCCAGCAGCAGTACGGACAGCTGCGCCCGCCACCACACAGCGGGGGTGGACACCTCGGGCGCCCCCTCACCGTCCTCCGGCGGCGGCAGGGGGGCGACAGGCGCTGGCATCGCCGACAGCCGCATGATGGCGTCCATAAGGTCAGGGTTTGTGGCGCAGGGCGGCGGCATCGCGCCGCTGCGGACCACAAGGCGCTGAGACGCCATGCGCCTGCGGGCCAGCAGCGACAGCTAGATCAGCCGCACAAGGAAGATATGCAGGAAACATCGTACGCCCTGGCACTCAACAGCTTTTCCAGTACTTTTCCCAATATTCAGCATCAATGGGCAACGGCTGGATGCGCTGTGTTTGTGGATAAGGCACACACGGCACCCGCAACAAGCGTGGGCATGGTGAGAGAATTGTGCCTACTCGGGTCACACACGCAAACAGACTGTAGCTTGGGACGAGCAAGCCACAGGTGGCCACCGGTGCGGAGAGGGAATCTCTGCATGGTCAGGAGGTCGTCCGGTCGGTACCAGATGGCGTCCGGCGAGGTGCGCGGGGCGTCGTTTTGCAGAGGACTGCGTCCGGGCAGCTCCTCACCTCAGCAGCCCCTCAACCAGGTTGAGGCTGTCCACAGGGGTGAGCGGCGACTCGGCCACGAGGCCCATGAACATCAGCCGCGCCAGCGTGTCCTCCAGCACTGGGACCTCCCACTGCATCACCTGCAGCGCCTTGGCCTCCACATCGCCAAACTGCTCCCCGGGCGTAAAGTAGGCATAGCGGTCCCCCTTTGCGACGGGGCACAGCGCGGCACACAATCAGCTCGCGCCCTGTCCCCAACCTTGTCTGCAACCGAGGGACAGCTATCTGCTCCATCTTGCTGCTCTGACAGACCCCCCCCCCCCCCCCCCCCCCCGCCCCGTCCACTGCCGATGTTTCACGTGATACACTGGGCATGCGAGGGGCTCCGCCTCGGCAACCGCCTTAAGGCCTGCGGTGGATTGCCAGCTACACAACCGTGGCATCAACTGCCATTCTATTGAGGGAGCCGCAGGATTGACCAAGCGACAGGAGACTCGATGACCCAAATGCAAGTGATGGCGCGCCAACCAAGGGGCAGGTCTGGGGCGTCGCTGCAGGATACCTGGAGGAATAGCAGCCGGCGCACGACAAAGACGTATCTATCCGGAGGCAGCTCCGGCAGCAGCGCACGCACAGTGTCGTGGCACCACAGCATTCCGTCCAGGGCCACCTGGGAGCAGCTCCGCAGCAGCTTCTGGCCACTGGGAGTCTTGGCGACCTCGACGGGTGGACGTGCGGCCATGCACTCACCGACCACCTGCGGCCGCAAGCCCACAAGCACACTCAGGTAAGCCAGAGTATCGGTCTTGCACAGGCCGTCGTGCAGCCGCTCAGACTACCCAACAGGCAACATTTCTTCATGCGACCCATGAACCCGCACCTGTGAGGTGGCGGTGAGCTGCAGGAGGCATACGGTTGACATGACCTGCGATGCAAAGGGAGCCAGGCAGCCGCAATGTGAGCTCGGCCACTCAACGAGATGCACAACGGATAATTAATTGTCCATGGATACTTCCGGTCACAAAGGCAGAGGTGTGTGTGACTGTGTGTGCGTATGTGAACTAATTCAGCATACACAAATGGGGGAAATGGCGCACACAGAGCAGACATTGGGGTGAGAGAGAGAGAGAGAGAGAGGAAGGGGGGGGGGGGGGGGGGGGGATGGAAGCTGGCACGGGCTGGGCGCACGCCACAGGACCGGATGCTGTATCGGATCGGGCAATGTCATGGGCGGCGCACCTCGCCCAGCCACGCCTCACGCACACTCTGCGCGTGCTCGCGGATGGGCTCCCACTCGTCAAGCAGAGCGCGGCAGAGCTGGCAAATAGACATGTCGGGCCAGGTGGCCTGCAGGCGGCAGAGAGGACAACACAGAGGCCGCAGCCCCGTCAGTCGCCGACCTCAGGGTCGCGTTGCCATGGGATGCCGACACAGTCTCCATGCCTGTGCTGCTACCATGATCACTCTTGGCACAAAGGCGGACTGATAAGCCGAAAAGTATCGGTGGGTAGGGTTACTTGGTGTTCGGGCTGGTGTTTCACTGCCCCCCTCGCACATGCAGGGCGAAAGCGAGGAGGGCGGGCGGCGGCACCTTGAGCAGCCGCTTGGTGAAGTCTCGCATGCGCGGCCGGGTCTCAGCGTTGGCCATGGCTTGCTTCAAGCACGTGCCAAGGGCCTGCTCAAAGCGGCCCTCCGGCAATGCCTCCCCAGCAGGGCCAGCACCGCCCGCGTCCACTTGCGCCGCGGCAGCGGAGAAGCGTGCCATGGAGGTGATGCAGCCTGGACGCAGCAAACAGCCGGGCCGTCCGCGTCTCAGGGGCTATGTTGTTGTGGATTCGGCAAGGCACCAGCGGCTGCATGTCACTGCCATCAGTGGTTCACTTCTGCGGCTGGGAGGGCAAGCGTCCCACCCATGGCCTGCACTTTGTTCTTCTCCCTCAGGTCCTGGCTACAGAAGTACTGCAGCGCCACTTGCATGTAATCCGGCTTGGCCAGGCAGAGGGTCTGGAATACAGCCGGGAAAGGCAAATGTCAGGGCAAAGGCAGTAGGCGGGCCTGCCCATGCGCGCCGCTTCCTTGCCGCGTAACAACGGCGTTAATCTCCGCACCAGGGCACACAGGTGACAGGGACAAAGCAGAGTTGTGGACGGCACCTGCAGCGTGCGGTGGAATATCTGCGAGTGCTGTGGCTTGAGCCGCATGGCCACCAGTGACTGCACCGCTGCCAGGTCGCCCGGCTCAGTAGTGGACACCGAGGCCACCAGCGACTCCAGAATATGCTGCCCACTCCTGCACGGCAGGCAGGCAGGCCAGCAGCCAGGGCTGTGATCACTCCAGGTCTTTCGCCAGGGGCTAGTTCAGAGGGCTTCCAGCTCCCCCACACATTTGGGACTGAAATGTAGGGGGGGCAGACCTGAAGAGGGAGGGGTTGTTGAGCATGCCCTCCATTTGCGCAGCCGCGTACGCCCGCCCCTCGGGCCAGCAGCACGCCAGGCGCAGAATGCGCATCAGATTCTGACACCGCGCGCCAAACATGAAAACACACCATGTCAGGGCGAAAAGCGCGTCCATAAGTGATTGCTATGCTGGCGTTGTGGCGGCCCATCACTAGGCGGCACAGGCGGTCCGCGAACGGCACTCAGACAAGCCTACAGCCCTGCATAGCATTGTGACACTGTTCATTGAACTCAAAGCCAGGCTACAGGGGAAAACAAGACACCGATTGCACACATAGGGGAGTGGGAGGATTATGGGCGCGCCGAGGTGCGAGTAGGCACATGTGTCGGGAGTTAATCAGTGTGCCCGGTCATCCCAATCGACAGGTCGGCAAATCATAAGGCAGCAGGGCTGCCAGCGTGCTGCACCTTGATGTTCTCCCGCGCATTAGTGGCTGCCACAAAGGACTGCAGCCGTCCGAGGAACTCATCCTTCACGGCACGTAGTGCGACAGGGTTGTGGTACCGCGGCTCCACGTTGGACAGGTCGCGGCGCGCCTTGCGCAGCAGCCCTTCGTTGGCTGCGTCAGGAAGGAGGGCAGTAAGCATGGCTGCTAGCGCGGTGTGTTTGGCAGGCGGGTTGAGAGCAAGCGCGCAGGCACTACGGCCTCCACATGGCACCGGCCACCATCGCCGTGGCAGAGCCCATCCTTCTGCTGTTGAGCTGGTGTGTAAACAGTGCGTGGAGACTACTGGCTGACATCCTATTGCATGCGCTCCCGGCATGGCACAAGACTACATGTGGATAGTCAATGACCCTCACTAGCTAGCGGGTGTAGAGGATAAGTGGCAATACTATGCAAAAAAGTGCAGAGGCCGTACACACCTGAAAAGAAATACTACCGTCGTCTACCGGACCCAAGTGAAGGATCGGGCACGGCAGCTGCCTTGTGCCACCTCTATGGGGTTGTGGGTACTGACCGAAAAGGAGGGGGTGGGGTAAGCAAGGAAGGGAAGTACCGCAGGAAGAGCGCAGAGCGGCGCAAAGGAGGGGGGGGAGGGGGGAAGGGGGGGGGGGGGGGGGGGGGATGTACAAATGCCCGCCGCTGCGGCGGCGGCGGCAATCATGCCACCTGTGCCCGTGGACACCACAGTCTGCACAGGCAGCTGCTCACGCTTTTCCTGTCCGCGCGTGAGGGAAGGGGGAAAGTGGAAGGTTGTGAGGCGGCTGGTGTGCGAATCCAGATTGCAGGGAGCTGCGGGAAACATGCTGAGAGGTGCCATGACGGGCAGCTCGGTACCCAAAGCCGCCGCAGCGGCAGCAGCACAAAAACGCGGTGCGGTAGGCAGTAGAGCCGCAGCAGTTCGTGTTGCTGCAGCTGAGGAATTGGTAGGCAAGGGCGGGGGCAGGGTAACCTTATCAGCTGGAGCTGCATTGGGGAAAGCAGTGGTGATGTTGGCCACCAGCTCGGCGGCGCTCTCGTGCTCCGCCCAGAAGCGCGGCCCAAAGAGGTCGTCCATGAAGGCGGTCGCCAGCTCTGTGGGCCACGCCTTGGCCTTGTCCAGAGAGCGCTGCAGTAGCGAGGCCGCCAGCAGCGCCAGTACCTGGGTGCGCTTGGCGGACGGCAATGTGCTGCCGGCCGCACTGCGCGTCGATAAAGAATGGCGGTGTGTGCATGGGTTTAGCCCCCAAAGCCGCCGCATTCATTTCTCTGTCAATGTGCTTGGGCCAATCGTATGCATATGTCCTGGGTGCCAGCGCTGCTCATGATAAGGAAGTCTCGGGATAAGGGGGCCATGCAGCCTTCCATTGACTATTGAAAGAAAGGACAGACAGGGGTATGGACTGGCCAGGGAAGGAGAGGGGAGGGGGCGCACCCCTTGGTCTGCAGCATCTCCAGCAGCAGCTGCAAGGGGCCAGGGAGGTTTCAGTGCAGCAGCCTGGGCAGCTTTGGCGCGGGTGCAGAGGCGGGAAGCAGAGGCCCGCCGGGCGCACCTCGAATGATTGCGGCAGCGCGAACGCGGCAGGCGCAAGCTTGGAGATGTATACCGCGGACATGAAGTGGTACTTGGGCGGGGCGGCCGGCTGGGACTGCAGGATGCGCAGGCAGTCGGCCAGAATGCCATCCAGCTCCTCGTACTTCTTTTCCGCTATCGCCGTCAGCGAGGCCGCGACGATGTCCAGCTCCGACTCCACCTGCAGTGTGGGGTCAAGCACGTCCATCTGGCGGACACGCGGCCGGCTGTTAGGAATATCCGGGTCTGAGGCCCTGGGGACTTGGCCAGGGGAAGGAACCCATACCCCCTAAACCCCCCCCCCCCCTCCCCTGCGGTCCCCTCACGGGAACATCATCAAACAGCCAGAGCGCGCCAGGTTGCAGGGCCAGCAGCACGTCTCTGACTACCCCTGCTGCTGAACAATGAGCCATTGGCCCGGAATGGAACCCAGCAGAACAAAAAATGGTGTGGGGGGAGGGGCAGGGGGCCACCTGCTCTAACTCCCCCACTGCGTACGTGGTCTGCGGATGGAGCGCACTCCCCTCCTGCTCCTCGCCATCCCCCGCCCCCTCCTCGCCCTCGTCCAGCTCCTTATCCGCTTGCAGCCCCTCCGTGCCGCCCTCAAGCTCCGCCCCGCCTGCCCCATCATCATTGTCCCCCTCGTCCCCCTCGTCCTCCTCGTCTTCCCCCGCCTCGGAGCGCCGGATCCGCTTTATAGCCACATTCCTGCAGCATTAGCAGGCAGATGGTGGCAGGTCAGGAGCGAATGAGATCCCTGGCTGTGCATCCATGGCCCAAGCCCAGCCATGGCAGCCACTCTCCCATTCCCCCTAGTGAAGGGCGCAGCCAACACCCGGAATCCCCCCCCCCCCCCCCCCTCCCCCCCCCCCCCCCCCCTCCCAACATCACCGGCCACCCTTCGTCGTCGCCAAGCTGCCCCACCCACATGGTCACCACCTGCAGCAGTATCCCTTCATGGCTGGACACAGGTGGAGGCGCACCGTCCGCAAGGTTCATCCTCGCTGCCGCTGCCCTCCTCGAGCTGCCTGTCATCGTCCTTGCCTTCCCTTTCGCCCACCTCCTCCTCCCGGCCTTGCTCCGCCGCAGCAGCCCGCGCCACCCACTGCTGCCGCGCCTCGCGCAGGCGCTTCTTCAGAGGCGCCACGACAGTGATGGCGTGCCCGTGATGCTCCTCCTCCCCCCCATCCTCCCCCTCCTGCCGCGGCGGCGACGAATCGCTCATGGCTGGCTGCTGCTGCGTGCGCGAGGAGCGCGAACACGCCGTCTAAGTGGCGCACCAGAGAGGGGTGCGCCAAGTGTCGTGCGCGTAATCGCCTCGCCGTCTCCGTTCCGATACAACCGCGGTACCCAGAGCGACTTTGTGTGCGGTAGAGGGCCACCGTGGCGCACACCCTGACTGCTGACATGCTTGCCCCCGTCTTGCTGGCTGGCTGCTCGTCATCACGTGCGATCGTCGGGGCCTCGCGTTCCGCCTGCTGCCACTACTCGTACTGAGCTTTTTGGTTACAGGGAGAGCGTCCGGAGAATGCACGCAAAGTACTCGTACCACTACTCGTACTGGTGGGGAATTGCCGCCATACATATTCATTTTTTAGATAATGAGTGCAGTACGGGTAGTGACAAATCCACCGCTAAAAGCAGCATCATTATATATTGACCAAAGATTTAGAGTAATATTATCATAAAATGCGCGGTATAATATACTACTACTCTCGACATATCCCTGCTGGTAGTATTCGCGCGCGCGCCCGCTATGCGCCGCCCCACAATGTGCCCTACTCGCGATCGGGCAGAGACAACCGGCTCGTGTCGAGGGTGCGTGGTAAGGGCGGACGCAGCAGCGGCGCTGGGGTGAGACAGGTCGCCAATCGCCACCAGCGACAGGTCAGCTCCATCTCACCTTTAGACTGCCTTGCTTGCCGTTGCCACGTTATCCCGCCCAGCCCGCCCGCGCCTTGGAGGAGGGTTGTAGAGGCAGCGGTGGCCCGGCGGGTGCCGAGCAGCTCCGAGACGGGGGAGGGGCGGTGACCGGCAGGTGCGTCCCCTGGCTGAGCGCAACTGAGCTGGCCAGGAATCCCTATGTGGCGCTGTATGAGGAACGGCGGGACCTGGCTATGGATCGGGATGGCTCAGTGGTTGGCTGGCTGGCCGGTTGGCTCAAGCTGCTGCATGGACCGACGGTGCTATGCCGAGGAAAGGCGGGGGACAAGCTGGGCCCATAAAGTCAGGGGACTCCGCCGCTGAGCCCCTGTGCTCCCCTGGGTTGTATTCGTATGTCTTTGGCAGGTACCCCCCTTCAGGTGCAGTGGAGAACGGTGGACACAGCGGGGGCCTAGCCACTCACTGGGGGCTGGGTGGACCAGTCTGGTGCAGACCCTTCGCGAGCCAGCCGGTGGGGCGGGCGGTGCGAAGGTGGTGGCAGCATGAGCGGCCAGCTGGGCCTCACGCGCAACCGGACGGACAAGTACCTTAGCTACCGCAAGGCGGCGCAGCGCGGCACGCGGTTGCTGGTAACGCAGAATGAGAGGTATGGCCGTTATCCATCTCACAAGGCTGCATGCGATCTTGGCGCCAAGCTGCTGCACCACTTGCCCAGTCAGCATCTCACTTACACATAATCGGCGAGCCAGACGCCGTGGTCTCACGTTGCCACTACTGCCGCGGACTGCGCAGCGCTGCGGGCGCCCGGCTGCTGGAGGTTGCGATCGACAGCGCGGGCGGCGCTGTGGACAGCACCGCAGCGGTGGCGGCCAACCTGCCGCCCGCCTGGGTGGACATCACGGCAGACATCCGCGAGGAGGTGATCGCGGTGCGGCAGAAGATGGCGGAGCTGAAGGGGTACGCGCCCCGGCCCGCCCAGGCATAGACACGCGATGCCCCCAGCTCCCATTCCCACCATTGCGATATCGCCGTGATCCCGCGGCTCTGGGTGGGGCAGGAGGCTGAGTATCACCATATCCGGCCGCCTCCTCTCCCCCACACAGCATCTACGGCAAGACGCTACTCACCACGTTTGACGACCACCGCCCGGACGAGGTGACTATCGAGGTCATCACCGCGGACATCACGCGGCGCTTCCGCAAGGCGCAGGGCCGGCTGAAGGTGCTCAGCCAGGTGCCGGGCTCCGAGGACGACGTCAAGGTGGGCGACTCGCCGCTTGCGCCCCGTGCCCCGTAACCTTGCGCATTTGGCCTCTTTGTGCATCGCCTGAGCGGCGCCTCGCCCGGCTGGATCATGGCGGGCAGGTGCGCACCAACGTGCAGCGCTCGCTGGCGATGGAGCTGAGCACGCTGAGCATGGAGTTCCGCAAGCAGCAGAAGGCGTACTTGGCCAAGGTTAAACAGACCAAGGAGGGAGGCGCCATGGCCGCGGATCCGCTAGATCAGCAGGGTATGCATACTCTCCCACCCCTTGCCTTGACCCCCGGTGCCGGCCCTCTGCACTCTTTGGGCCCACACAATGGGGAGGGGGGGGGCATGGCGGCTGATGGTGAGACATGCTCCCTCCTCATGGCAGCCTCCAAGTGGCAATGGAGCGACGAGGAGGAGGACCCGGGGATGTCCACTGGACAGGTGAGCGCCTGCGCCTGAACCCTGGCAGCCGGCAGGCCGATAGGCGGGTGAGGCCGCCGCCACCTGACTGAGCTCCTCCTCCCGGGCGTGGCGCCAACCCCCTCCTAACAATGCAGATCCAGCAAATCGACAACATGTCTGCGCTGGTGCTAGAGCGGGACACGGAGATTGCCAAGGTGATGCAGTCCATCCAGGACCTGGCGCAGATCATGCAGGATCTGTCCGTCATGGTGATCGACCAGGGCACCATCCTGGACCGCATCGACTACAACATGGAGCAGGTGATGCCGCCCTCCTGCCGTGGCATGCAGCCCCCCCCCCCTCCCCAAACACACATGCACACCCACGTCTCTGTCGCTGCATTTGGTTGGTGCAGCACTGTCATGCCAATCTGTGGTGTGTATTGGGGGGAGAGCTATGCAGGTGGGGCAGGGGGGGGGGGGGGAGATGATAAGTATCCAGCAGGCACAGACAAAGCGGGTGGCCGAGGCGCCCGGCACCAGCATGCAGATCCCCCCTCTCCTCGGGCAACAGCTTGTACTTCTTACATACGATGTGTTGCGCGGGAGGAGGAGGGGGGGGGGGGGGGAGGGGGGGGGGGGGGAGGCTAGACTTTTATTCATGGCTTTGCTTTGTGGGCAGGACATCCGGGAGGCCTTTCATGGCCAGAGAGTGCCATAAATGCGGGAGAGGGTGAGGGTCTCCGAGGAACAGCACTGCTGCGGGTTACGGCGGTCACCACATGGCACTCGGCCGACTCTCTGCCCCCTGTACTGCTGCAACCCCGCGCCAGGTGGCGGTGAAGATTGACGAGGGCGTCAAGCAGATCATCAAAGCGGAGAAGAAGCAGAAGAGCAGCTGTCGGATCCTGTGCATCATGGTCCTCTTCGTGGCGGTGGTGCTCATGCTGCTGGTGCTGCTTGTGAAGAATGTGCTGTTCTGAGCTGGCTGGTGGTGTCGCGGAGCCGCTGTGTAACTGCCCGTAACTGCTAGCCGGCCGCCACAAGCACATGCGGCAGGCATGTCTCGCATGCCCCCCCCCCCCCCCCCCCCCCCCCCCGCAAACCGCGCTTCTTCTCCTCGGGCATCTATTCGGCGTAGCGGAGGTAGAAGGCGCCGCCCTCACCGATACCGACTTCACGGACGCTGGCACCTCCCGCCCGGAGCGCGTCGAGTGCGTCCTGCAGCGCTGGCAGTGCGCTGCACTGCGCCCGCCACGTGCCGTCGGTGTAGCGCACAAACCAGGCCTGCGCGTCCGGCGAGAGTGCCAGCTGCGCCACCGGAGGGGGGGGGGGGGGGGGGGGGTGAGAGATTTGCCATATGGGCCTGTGCGCTGTGGTTGTCTAGGGAGGAAGAGGGTTTGGGATAAGTTGAGGAGGACGGAGAATTTACCCAGCACGCGGTCGGGGGCTTGGGGCTGTGCCGCTGTCCGGGTGGTGTCGGGAGCAGCTGCTGCAAGGCCTGCCGGGCAGCAATAGAGGCTCAGCCCCCCCCCCACCACACCCCCACTCCCGCGCTCCCTGTCTAGTCGAGGAATGTCCTCGGGGTTGCAGAACGGAAGGCGGGCGTAACCCACCGGGGGTATGCCGCACCACGTCGCACTTCCATCCTTGAAAAGTATCGTCCACGTGCCCCAGCCCCCAAACGCGACCGCGGCCACCGGTGTGTCGCAGGCGTGCAGCGCGTCAGTGAACCCGTCCGGCGCGTTCCATGCTGTGTGGCCGTCCGAGAACTGGACATAGCACTGCTCTTGCGGCCCTGGCCCGGGAGGTGGCACGCCGCGGTTAGACGCTGTGGTGGCACAAAAGCATGGCCCGGCCAGGAGTGTAGGCAAGCGGGTCCGCAACGCACCTGCGCTGAGATAATATATAACGGCCCTCCCCGCGACAAGCCGCTCCAGCCTGGGCTTAGCATCCACCGGGCAGTCGAGGCACACCACCTGTCCGCAGGCGCGCAGCGCCACGCATCCGCCGCCCCAAAGCGCGACGCCCCGCAGGTCGCGTCGCCGCGCGAGACTCTCCGCCAACCGACTCGTCTCCGAGTCCGCGAGGCTGAAGAGCGTGCGGCAGTGCTGCCAGCCGTACCGCCCGGAGAAGGACGCCCGCTCGGGCGGCTCTCCCAGCAGCATCGACTGCACCGGCGGTTGTGTCGACGTGCCCGGTGCCCGGTGGTGAGGCGGGCGGGTCGTACCAGCGAAAGCACTTCCAGCTGAATAACCTGGCGGTTGTCAATTCTCGAGTTGCTAAAAACAAATCCCCCCGCCCCTCCAGCCCGCCCGGCGCGTCGTGCCTCTGCCAATGTTAAAAATATATGGTCGCTAGGTTAAGTTATCCCCGGAACGTCGGCCGAAGCTGCCCCAGCACTTGACCTCCTGCGCCAACTGCAGTCGTAGATCTGCCGTAGCGCCTTTTTCCCGCTCCCAGGACAGGAAAGGCTCCAGTGAAACCCTTGCAGCTGGCTGCCTACGTAGACGGCACCGTACGGGTACCAGGCAGGTCGGGAAAGCCCGGGGTAGCCGACGCTCCGTCAACAAGCAAATAGCCGAAGCACTCTGCAAAACTAATTGAAGGCCAGTGATAGAATTTCCAACACTGTCGGATCACCGTCGTCTAAAACACTGCCATCAAAACACCCGGCACTGGCCACGAAAGGTCCGCCCAACCAGTAAGGATTCCTTACCAGTATAAGGATCCTTACCCCTTTGGGCGTCGGCCCATTCGAGTAATATGCGAGTTGGGGCAAGCCCCATCCCGCGGAGCAAAGCATTTCGGGAGTGCGATACATGTGCAACAAAGAAGGCAATGTGAGGGAGGGCCCGACGCCATAGCTGGAAAATTTCCCAATTTATCCCAGTAAAATCCAGAGCGACATGAAGGGGGGGGGGGGGGGAGGGCCAAAATATAGACTCAGGTGTTGACGGAAAAACCTGACTACTAATAATCCTTAAAATCCATAAGCTCCGGAACTAAATTATGACGGTGATACCTCAACCGCGGGCACTCCACCAACATATGTTCCATAGTCTCATATTCATCTCCGCCACATTCAGGGCTGTGTTCAAGGAACCGCTCAGGCATGGCATGAATCCGGGCCAATCGGCGGGCAGTGGGAAACACTCGGGTGCGTACCCGTAACTGTATCATAATGTGCAGCCCGGCCACAACCCCCGCGGGTTTTTGCCCATGCCGGGCAGGCGTAGGTAATTTTTTTGGATAGCAGCACGTGTCGCGATCGCGGATACTGTGCGGCAGCAGCTGTGTCAGCTGGGATGGCAAAGCAGGCAGATGATAGCAGGAACCGACGCAGCTCACCGTACTGTGGCAACGGGTTTGACGCATAAGACGCCTTGACATATACACCCCAGGTTTTCGTGCGTGCTAACGCTGCCGAAGATTCGCATCGCGCCCACCGACGCCTTTACTGGTTTAGCGGCGGCATGTGACCTCCACTCAAGTGGAAGAGGCGCCCTCTCAGCTAGCTCTACGTTCGCCCTAGCTAGCTAGTCCCTATCTAATTACCGCACAGTCCCCGACATCCACCTGTTAGGGAGCGCCCGACTTGGCTGATCTATCGAATGAGTTATAAATGTTTTCAATACGTCGGATGCTTTAAGGAAAGGCCGAGCCCGTGCCTCAGCGGGCGTAGCCACCATGGGTGCAATATCCAATTCCCGCATCATCGGTGCAGTGGCCACCCCGAGGGAGTTTTATATACCCACCCCAATATGACACCGCAAGCACTGATTGAGTACGGTTTGTTATTTGTTTGCGCCGCTAGTTCTATCCATACCCCATACTTCGCACCCGTAGGTTAGAACCGGTGGTAGCGACAATATATGTTTTAGACAGATACACGCACATAAGTAGGAATTATGTCCCGTCCACCGACTAATACCGAATCGAGCCCCTCATATAGCGTCATGACGCTTTACCTTGCCAGATACCCGCCTCATGCCGAGGCAGCGTCGACAAGAGGCTCGTACTTTTTAGCGAGTATTGCGGCATGAGTATCTGCGTGGCTCATCAGGTCTGTGCGATACTGGAACTCGATATTTTGGAGTACAAATGGGAATACCCTGGCTTCGGTATCCTGCATGTAGGACGCTTACTGCGGTCGTGTCCTATTAAGTGCGACCAGCGATGCGCAGCAACTCCAGGGTACAACGACGGGGCCGTTTGTTTCTCGACAAAAAAAGCAGAGGCGGGAATGGCGCGATGACCGTGGGAGGGAGTTCAATAATTGGAGAAATGCAGAAACGTAACGAATAGGAAGTGCTCTCGGTTGCGGTTACGGAGAAGGTGCGCGATGAGGATCTAACACTGACACTTAGCATTTATGCTTACTGTGATGCAAAGCCCACACTTCCTCCTGTTGCCCGCCAGCCTACTACTTCCGCACACATTCCCCTTTCAATCACTATGCTAGCCGCCGGTTCTCATAACTGCCATGAGACCCTGGGCCCACCTAGCGGACTTGTGATGGCCTAACGCGCCGACATAGAAGGGCAAGGTGTTCACCCAACTGGGATGCGGTGATGCTCGACAACCACCTACAGCTCCATGTAAGGTTGATCTCTCTCTCTCTCTCTCTATCTATCTATCTATCTATCTATCTATCTCCCTCTCCCTTTCAATTCGCACTTATCTTGCCAGAGTGTTGTGGGAAGCACTGAGGCAGTATCCTTGGCAGAGTAAAACAGCGTGATGTAATGTTGATGCTTGCGATCTGCGATGGGTGAGGCGAGCCACCACCCCTGCTGGGTGTTAATTTTGCCCAATCTAACTCCCCTGACAAACCAATGAGGCTAAAAGGCGGCCGAAATTGCAGGAACAACCAGCACGCCATGACATAAAGGCATTTTTCACCATGACATTCCTACCATCACTATGGAAACATTGACCCTGTGCCTTATTTTGCTAGTCAAAATCGGAAAATCACTTTCAACTGCAAAGACTACTGTGTATTAGGCTAAGCATATAATAACATTCTAGCAACAGGAGTGACCTCGAAAACGAGATGACTCCAGTTGAACATGCGTGAAATATATCGTCTCCTGTGTTGGACTACACTGATGTTGGCTCGCCCTTGGCGGGCTGAGACTCATGTGCAACATCAGCGCTCATGTCACCTGTCAGCGAGTAGTTGCAATCCGCTGTCAGTGATTGGTCGCATTAGAAGATTGTTTGGGCATTGGGGGAACCATCGATGACAGGTTGCGTGTCGTCATGGCATGCGATTTATAAATGGGAGCGGCAAGCGAAGGTGCATAGTTTCACAATGGACAAGCACATGTGTGGCACATACCGTATGCAGCGCGGTAGCGCTTGAACACAATGATGACAACAGCTAGAATCACCGCAGCCACCGCGGCTGCAGCAACAGCCACTCCAATCACAAGGCCTTCATTCGGCCCACTGTTCACATCCTCTTGTGCACGAGAGGGGTTTGGAGACACGCTTGGAGTGCGCTCAGGTAGGGTGGCGTTGATGGTGACATCCACAAGCTCGTAGCTGTCATGGTGTATCACATCAATGAGGGCACTGGGAAAGTACTGTGGAGACACATCGGCGACAGTTACTGCTGCCCTTGACACAGACGTGTTGATGTCCGCCTTGAAGTGGAGCAGGTCCAGGCTTTGCTTGAAGCGGCCAGACTCCACACCGTTGGCAACACGGCTGCCAAGGAACTGCGCATGCGCCCGGGTCTCCCCCAGTAAGAAGACATTAATAACAAGGATGTCATCCTCCTGGAAACATCAGTTGCAGTTGTGCGTGGATATGTCAGCAACGTCAAACGAACGGCGTTGATCAAACGAATTCCTCAATGCAACAAGATCACATGACCACCGCAAGGAGCTTGTCGTACCAGGCCCTGGCTCGCCGTGGCTGCAAGGCGCTCGAGAGTTGAAGGCATCAGGGTATCTTTAAAGAGAGCCCACTCGCGCATGGCCTCCCTGGTGGTTGTGTTGAACACCACTTGTAGGAAGCCATTAGGTGTTCCATACGCCACGTGTGCAACTGCCTGCAGGGAGTATCAACACAGCCCTTCACTTTATGATTCGGAAACTCATCTGCAGGTATTGACCGTTATCTCATTGGTTATTATCCATTCTGGAAACATGGGGATTGTAGGCAGGCGGTTAGGGTCATCGTGGTAAGTACCTGTCTGAAGTACAACTGTTGCAGCGGTGTGAACTGAGTAGCCGTGATGTTCTCCAGCACCAGTGTTACCTTGGCCTCATAGCCCATCTTTATCAAGGCTGCATCTTCCACAAGCACGGCCTCGACATTGTCAGGCAGACTATCGGGGTTCAGGGTGGGTGCTGGGGTAGCAAACGCGGTGGCGTTCTCAGGAAAGTCACTCCTAGTCAGCGGATCACTCATTTCATCATCCCAGCACCACAGGCTGCCTCCACAGCCGGAGCTCAGTACACATATGTTGGGAGTGCCATGACACAGCTCAGGACCACTTCGACCATCGGAGCAGCTGGTGCCATAGCTGCAGAAGCCAGTTCTTGCAGGCTCTGTAGGCTCCGGCGTCAGCTCAGGGGGCGGCTTGTAGGTATCTGGGGTAATTGCCTGCCCAATACCGTCCCACCAGCACCAGGTGCCTCCGCAGTCGCCTACACAACTGTCCACATCGCTGTTGCACCACTGGTTGCCCTGCACCGTGCCATCGCAGCCGTTCCAGTTGCAATACCCGCCATCGGGATCGACGTCTATAGGCGCGCGGATGTTGGCCATACGCTCCTGCTGCACCTGGGTCGGTGGGCGCGGGACGCGGTAGCTGCCATTCGGTTTCCACTCGCACTCGTCCGTGCTTGTGTACACCCACAAGTCATTGGGCTCTCCAACGGTGATCATCAGGTGGCCGTCCGGTGTGAAAGTAAGCCCCTCCACCATGTTGTCCCTCACATGCACGATGTCGACCAGGCTGCTGTTGAACTCAACTCGTGCTACGTTCTGCGTGGCCTGGCTCAGCAGGTAGAGTCCAGATGTGCTGTTTGCGCGGAAGTATGCGCCTGCGAGGTCTCGGAGTCCAGGCCAGCGGCCGAGCGCTCCGTCCATCACAGCGACGGCGGTACCAGAACCGGGAGACACCCGCCACACCGTCATCGTCTTCATCTCCTGCAGCGCGTAGAACACATTGCGCTTGCGGTCGTAGGTAACGCCTTCAAAGCAGAAGTTGGTCTCGCACTGGACGCCGTTCAAGACGAGCCGGCGACGGATAACCGCGGACTCGCGCCAAGGAACAAGGTCCATCACAGTGATAGCCGCCGTCGCACGGCCCTCCTGCGCAACGGCGAAAGTATAGTCGTACATCCACGTGATACCTGCGATATCGGGACAGGGCCATAAGGGGGGGCACCAAGCGGCGTTACACATACGTCGAGTGGCGGCTCATTATCGTGCCCACTTCCTTACGCGCGAGGGACCGCAGCAGAGACTGACACGGCGCGAGTCGGGTCTGCACGGCCACGGTATCTTGGCAGGGATGTCTCGGGCGTACCCTCGGGGTCGCTCAGATTGTCATACGGAATCGAGCGCAGCCGTCTGCCCTCCAGATTGTACTCCACCACGGCACGCGGGTTGCGCGTGATTACGTACAGGCTGTTGGTTACGGGGCTGTACGTGATGCCGGATGCCTCGGCGGGGACGCCGCGAAGACGGACGTGCCGGCACAGCTCGTAAGATTTGAGGTTCCATGGCTCTGAAGAGACACTGTAAAAATGGAGAAATACCATCAAAATCGGGGCGAAGAGTGCTTTTGGACCTAGGTAAGGTGGCCTCTGTGGGCGGCCAGCGGCAGGCGGCCGCATGGCGGATCGGCGGCGTTGGTTCGAGTCGTAAATACAACGGGACTTATTGTCTGGACTTCTCGCTTGATGCCGAACCTGTGCTGCTGTCTCCACTCGACGCTCGCTCTGCTTCTCACTTAGAAAGCAGCGACTCTCGAATGGCTACGTTGGCACAACTCGACGAGCTTTTCTTATGTTTCGTTGCTGGCTTGAAGTGCCGAGAAAGCGACACCGATCCGCTGACGCAAGGCCGCCGTGATGCCATACGTACGTCCTAACGTACCATAACTCTAACGACCATGTAACTTATTACGATCTGGTGTTACTTGCCCGCGCGGGGTCGTTATAGCAGTACATTACCAGCTCGCGTTTAGTTTAACAGATTATATAAATGTGAATAATATTTTTTTTATTTAATAAATGGCGACCACATACAAAGATGTCACATGTATGTATGTACCTGTATGTATATGCATATATGCATCGAAAGTGGCATTTGTGTATGTGCTGTTTAAATAAATATGCAGCGCAATATGAATATACATGTACAGGTAGAAGGATAACACTGCGGGCGGTACGGGTAGTCTACACCGGCCTGGCGCTGCTTCGCGCGCAGGATGTAAATTACACGGTATTTTTACATCACGGGGCGACGCGATCCGGCTGGGGGCTGTACTAAACTACTGGTCACCGTTAGCGCAGGTTATCGTACTGCTCGTATAACAGCAGCGATATGCTGCGCGCTGATACTCGAATAGTATATTACCAGACATAGCAGTTTGCTGTCTACCATCACATAGCGACTATCACAGCCGCCCGATAAGCATCGCAGCCGCCTGCCCCAGCATGCCCCATGAAGTGGCGAGGCCTGTATATAAGGGGCTTCTCCTCCCCGAAAACAAATTAAACTGCCTGAAGGGAAAATTCTAGATACTTTTAAATTTGGTTTTGAACAATTTTAGTACTTGCACATACTACTGCGAAATTGCAGTGGAGAAACAACCTCAGCCGCGCGTGCATAAGCACCACGACGAGGAGTGTTGCTGTTCCTGTAATGACATCGTCACAGTCGACTAAATGCGGTCTATTTTTCGTCTATTGATATGTTGCATACAAGCAGCCGCACATTTACCTAGTGCCTCGTCCAAGTGTTGTATATATTAAACAACAAATGTTGTTAGTATGTATGGGTGGGGCCCAATACTACAGGCAGAAATGGCATGATGACTCCCAAGCGTCAGGGTAGGTCCAGAGGGGCCCAAATAGGATAACTAAGTTGGTCCGCCGGGATGACCGGTCGGGTCGTCAGATGGGTCGGTGCAATGCGGCCAACATTCCCAACCCGCCGATTCATCACCATGAGACCATAACCTATCCAGCTTAAGAGCCGCCGTGTGGCCGCCCAATTATCGTGGGCCGTATCAAGCCCCTGCCCCGGAAGATCACGCCAACAACGGGCAATGCAGTTTGGTGAAGTCACGGAGGCTGTCGCAACTCGCAAATAACACATTCCGCATCCGTTGGGGCGACGATGGCATTCACCGAGCTGTCCTTGTTGCCACACCTACCTGGAAATTATGCATGTGTCAAGTGGAATATGCCGGAGGCCACAATCCCCTCTGTGGCACCAAGAGGGCATGGGGAGGCCACATGCCCACAAAGTTGGCTAGTCCACAAGGGCACAAAAGGCCTAGAGGGTGGGAGGGCAGAGTGGGCGAGGCAAAGGTGAGGGGAGCTTCTGACCTCATAGGATATGATTGCGATATATATGGAGCAGCAAAATCGGTCATGCATGTGCCGAATTTGGGTGACTACTGTTACTCGCAGCAGCACTACGGTACATCATAATGATACTCATACAGCTTCTTTAAGGATTGCCTAATACTACGGTTCATATTACATAATCTCTCCAGAAGCAATTATTGTATAATAGATTGATGTACTCGTTCGAGTAGCGATTACTATTGTAATTTTAATTCAATAACACACGGTATAGCCGACTAATTTTAATAGCACAATTCTTAGTAGCAACTATCTATTCTACCGCCTGAGATAAGGATTGTGTGATGCTCGTTTAATTAAGACCATGTACGAGAATAATAGTCGCTGTGAGAGATAGACCGATCGGTTAAACGGTCGTCTCGTACGTGAGAGGTCCCGGTATCGATTCCATGCCGATGCATTTTCGGCAATATCGTCCCGGCGTGTCCTTGGTTCACCCGGTTAATGCATTAGCCCTTCGGGGTTCGAATGAGGCAGTGGTATACTGGCTATGCAAGACCTACGACTGCAGTTGGCGCAAGAGATCAAGTGTTGGGGCGGATTCGGCCAATGTCCCGGGGCGAACTTTTCCGACTCGAGCGGCGGAGGCCCGAGGCCAGCCCTCCTTGCCTCCCCCGGGTAGTTTCGACGCTGCTTAGTACAAGCAAATCACCCGCACTTGATGACCCGCGCGAGTGGCGTCATGGCCTCCGGTCGTCGGCGTGACGCGCGCCGCGCGGGCGCTGCGAGTGTCGCCATCGCGCGATGTGCCGACAAAGGAGTCACTTGTAACTTATACAACGCGAGCATTACCGTTAGTTCACTGCCCACACGGTCTTACACAACCCACAACTGCACACAAAACATTCCCACAGCCAGTTGCTAGGCGCCCCCCTACACCCACTGCGCGATGTCGACGAGGAAGCGTCGGAAAGTCGCGTGCCCTTTTCCCGGCTGCACGGTGGCTGTGAGATGCGACATCTTGAAGAAGCACTAAAGGAATATGCACGTTGACGTGCTCGAAAAAGGACTTACCCGCTGCTTGCGCTTGCAAGGCCGTGCTCGAGACTGGGCGCATCTTACCCCAATTCGTGATTCTAGCCCCCTCCCGAACCTGCTTCAACGATTACTCGCGCCCGTGAGGGTGCAGTCTCAAGGGGGGGGGGGGGGCTGCTTGCGAAGCCTAGTGTCTCAGGACCCCCATGTAACCGAAGTGCTTGTGCTCCAACGAGCTACCTCGGCCGGAGCTGACGCACACACGGGCACGCAAGCGGGGATGTCATTTCCTTGCTAGGGGACTTGACATGCGTGTGGCCTAGCTTTCGCAGGCGACGGGCAACGACGTGCGTGAGGTGAAGGAGGTGTTGGGCCTACTGCAAAAGGGATTGTTGCCATCCTCGGACGACGAGGGCGCCAAAACATTGAACAAGGTGTCCGGCACAAAGTGTGAGACTTTGCAGGAGTTGGTGGAGGCTTGCGGCTTCGAAGAATATCAAAACGCCGAGGGTGGGGAGGTGAAAGCCTTGTGTACAACGTGCACCAGTTTCAATGGAAAGGCTAAGCCTTAAAGCTTAGTGGTGAGCTTAGTAGGTTGAATAAGCAAAACTTTGTCGACCCCATGCGTTCAAAAGGGCAGAAGCGTCCATCTTGGCGAGATGATGAGTGAGGGCGGACAGCGCGGGTAGGTGAAAACCGTGTGCGCATGCGCATGAAAACCATACGAGAGGCTGGTAGCTACTCGGTGTTTGAGCGCGAAGTGGTGGGCTTTCACATGTGTGGCGGTAGGGTTGGTCGGATGAATCATAGCAGGAATTTCATGCCTAATATTGTGGAAGCTACGTATTATGTGATGATGAAACGAGTCAATTTCTTCATACATGCCATTGATCCACTGATAAAGCGACCAAGAGTGTTTGCCCTCACTGCAGACGAAGTCACTCGTATCTTGCATCACTACTTGTAGAAAAATCCTCAGAAAAGCACATCCTCATAAGAAAAAAACACATTTTATGGTGGTATTTTCCCAAAAAAATGGGGGGGGGGGGGGGGGGGGGGGGGGGGGGGGGGGCGGGGGGAGGGGGCTCTTCAGGAGGGCCTCGCTCCGCTCGGCGTGACCTCCGGCGCCGCTGGTCACAATTGCATTATATCCAGTATATCCAATATATCCAGGTAGGTAATGCCACACATCCTGCACCTCGGCAAACGCCCGGGCAACGACAACGCCACCAAGTCCACCCGCTGATGCACTATGTGAAGTGTTGACGACGACAAGGTGGGCTGGACCTCGTACATGTGCCCCGAGTGTGACGTGCCTCTGTGCATCCCGAGCAAGAGACGCAAGGTCGTCGCGTGCTGGAGCCGCCACCGCCGGATGATCGCCCAGGAGCTAGCAGCGTACGGGGTCCATCGCCGCACGGACTAGGCCGCAGCCGGTCAACTCTCCCCGTTACCAAACCCGCCAGTACAATACTTTCCTTCCCCGGTCGGCTGCCGGCTGTTGATTGGTTGCTCCTCCTCAGTGTTTTAGCCGGAACCGGTGGTGTGATGCTGGTTCAGGGAGGTACATCATCTCAGAGGGCGACGCGACTCTTCGCATGAGTGAGGCGCGAGTAGTATTAGTAGCATGTAATCCAAATACAGCAATGATGCTGACGCGGCCCGTGTTGTATACTCGTGTTGTTTATATACCATACAACATATCCGGACGAGGCACTAGAGGAACGGCGGCCGCGCAGGTATTATAATCCCAATAATGTTATTTTCACCAATCATTTATGAATATTATGAAAGATGTTGATAATGGCCACAACGCAATGTAGCATGCGACATTGTATTGCTAGATTACGTTGAGCAACCCCAACTCAAGCAAGTCCCTCTTCGTGGCGGCGTTAAGCTTAACGACGACGCCGGGTTAGCGTTGCGCGAGGGGTTGACATGACATATGACGACGTGTTTCGTGGCTAGCTGATTTGCCACCCAGTTTGCGCGAATGTCTTCACGACTTCTTTCCGTACCATTACCATACCATTACCGTACCACTTCTTTCTGACCAGGGTGCCGTCCGCGTTGAGCACCTCACGACTTCCCGACGCGTCGTGGATGGCCTTCGCGTACGATAAAGGGACGGGTTCAACAAGCTTCCAAGAAAGCGTCAGGCACTGCCTCCATCTTGTCTCAACCGGCTTCTTCCCTCCTTTTGTCCGCGCGTACAACCATTGGGGCATGAGAGGTTTGCCCTTTGCATCGGCATGCAAATGCTCGTATACGGCCACAGTCAACGTGTCTTCGGTAGTCTCGCGCGACTTCACAAGCCCGATGACGAATCTGGACAACCAATCACCGAGACGCCACATACCATTTTTGTCCCAGCGGGTACAAAATGACAAGCAAGGTAGATGCACCAAATTGTTTTGTCCCGTAAAGGACAAAAATGACAACCAATGGGACTTTCCTCCGAGACTTTGATAACAACGAGGTTCGTGCCCTTCGCATCGCTAGGCCATGTATTTTGTGTTGTTCTGAACCCTCTCCTTGGCGTCGGCGTGAACTCCTTGGAAGGCGCTGTCTTCTTGAAGCACTTGAGCTCGAACCTCGGCTTCAACGCGAGCGGCTTCGGTATTGTTGAGGTCGGCGTTGGTAGCCATCGTGTGACGTGCCTCAGCGGGCGCGGTCTGCCCGTACTCGCGCAAGAAGTCGTCAACTTCCTCTGTCATCTGCGGCGAGAACCCGGAGAAAGCTGCCGAAGGAGCAATAATATGCATCTCATCCAAGTCGCCGAGCAGGTTCTTCTAGCTCTCGCGCTCGACTGGGGATAAATACCACTTGACCGTTAGGTCCGTGATGTACGAAATGGCCTTCTTGATAATGTTCGGGCGGAAAATGAGCCACGGTCGGCAAGGAAGCGTGCAACTGGACCAGCGAGTCGTTAGAGGGGATGGGGGCCGTCGAACATGCTTACAAGGCGCACTTGCTATCGGGCACTGGCCTCATGCCGAAGACGGTCACACCGAATATATATGCCGACTACGAAGCTGTCAAGGCCGCAATACCTGGCCTAAGGGCTAAATGGCGGTACCTGCATACCTCAGGGGATACTAAGGTGCACAGCGCCCGCCCGCCCGCCTTCCTACACATTGTAGCCTTCCCGCTTTGCAATCAGCGGGCTCGAAACAACTAGTCGGACACAAGCCAGTCGTTACGGGGATGGGGCCCGTGGATCACCCCGCGTAAGGCGCAGCCAGAACCACATGAGATCGGGCAGTACCTTCTTGCGGAAGACGGCCACACCGAAGTTTTTGGGCACGGAAGTTTTTGGGCAGTGGCCTTTTCCGAGTGAGAGGCACAGAAGTCGGCGCCGCCGAGGCTTGCCTTTCATCCGCCATGCTGAACAATAGCGCACAAAGGCTCCACGCTAGCGGCTCCTCGCTGGCTTGACACGCCTTATTACGCTTCGGCCGAGGCGCTGAAAGTTGGCCTTGGCCTCGGCCTCGGCTTCAGTCGTCAGACGATGTTGTTTCCGAGCACGCACGAATTCCGGGTTATGCTTGAACGGCAGCATGCCGCCACCCGTATTGCCCCAGCAAAGCGCCCATATTTCAGCAACTCCTTAAAATTTTAATATTATAACACAAGACGCGACATGTAGCAGAAACGCCCCTTCTCCTTGGTTTTTTGAGAGCAATTCTGCAGCCTTGCTTTGCTGGCGCCGCGTCGGAGGAGCCGTAGTAGTATCTGCCTTCAGGGTAGTGGCTCATGTGCCACACGGCGACAAGATTAGCAAGCCATATAAATACAAAGGCGACCAAAAACATGATATCGCAGTAAGGTCACCCACCTTGGCGAATAGCGTCCCTATTTCGAGGCCGGGTGCGACTCGTCGGCAGGAAGACGAGGGGGCGGGTTGCTCGTGCCAGATTTTGCAGGCGGGGGTTGTGGGTGGAGCGTGCGATGGCGACATAAGCAAGCCAATTTCTAGAAGGTGCATAACAACATTCTGTCGCAGCAAGGCTGCCCGCCTTGGCGATTGGCGGCGCCTCTTTCGAGACCAGTTGCAACTCCTCGGCAGCGGGGCGAAGGGGTGCGTCGCTCGTGCCAGCTTTGCCGTCGGGGCTGTGTGTGGAACGTGCAATGGCAACATAAGCAAGCCGTAAACATGCAAAGGCGCACGCGAGCATTACATCGCAGCAAGGCCGCCCATCTTGGCGACCAGCGTCGCCTCGTTTGAGGCTGGCTACGACTCGTCGGCAGCGGGAGCAGAGGTGCGTCGCTCGTGCAAGCTTCTGCAGTCGGGGGCCGTGGGTCGAACGTGCTATGGCGACGTTATCAGCAAGCCGAAAATAACAAAAACGCCCAGCATTGCCTTACATCGCAGCAAGGCCGCCCACCTCGGCGACTGGCGTCGCCTCTTTTGAGGCCGGCTGCCACTCGGCAGCATCAGGGCCGGAGTTGCGTCGCTCGTACCAGCTTTTGCAGGCGGGGGTTGTGGGTCGAACGTGCGATGGCGACCTGATTACCAAGCCGAAAAGTACAACACTGCACAGCTACATTATTATATCGCAGCAAGACCACCCAAGGCGACTGGCGGCGCCTCTGTCGAGGCAGGCTGCGACTCATCGGCTGCAGTGGGAAGTGTGGGGGGGGGGGGGGGGGGGTTGCAAAGCAGGTGGCGACGCTCTTGCCAGTTTTTGCAGTCGGGGGTTGTGGGTCGAACGTGCTATGGCGACATAATCAGCGTGTCGTAAACATATAAAAGCCCAAGATACCATTATATCGCAGCCAGCTAGGCTCCCGCGCGACTTCGTAATTGTACTCTAATACCATGTATTTATCATGTAATCTACCACTGGTATGACACTCGTCTTTAGTCATTCCGTGACATACTCGTAATAAATTGCATCAGGCGCATATCACTCATCGTCACGACGATATATCCGTGGTGGACTATTTTTGCATCGGCCTCTAGAAGCCCGACAATCTCGTTGATGCGCTCTGGCATAATCCGCGATAGCGCGCGCGCGGCACAGCCAGTGAGCGGGCGCGCGGCAGTGGGCGGCGAGGCGCGCGGCAGTGGGCGGGCGGAATAAATATTTACATCCGGTTTTGGCCGGGACCGCCTCGGCGGCCGTCCTACCTCTCGCGGGTGGAGGCAGCGGCTACGGCGGCCCGGCGGCTAACCCGCGACCCGAACGCCCCACCGCCCGCCCTGGCCCCGGCACCACCCCGGCCCCGGGCCGGCCCTCCAGCCGCCGGCTTGGCGGGCTGCTTGTCCTTCTTGGCCGGGGGCTCCGGGCTATTGCCCTCGTCGACGTTGTCGCCGGGGACGGCTTGCGTGGCGGCCAGGTTCTTGACCGCGTTGGTGTTGTGCTTGATGATGCCGCCCGCCCTCTTCTGCTGCTGCGCCAGCACGCCCACCAAGCCGTGGAGCTTTGGCGACGCAGCGGTGCCCGCCAACGGCAGCGACACGACCTTGTTGCGCCGAACGGTCGATATGATCGGCTTACCGCCGAACGCAGGGAATGAGCGGGCGTCTGACACAACAACTGCGAAAGTCAGCTTGCGTGTTGATTGCTTGTCGCGGCGGCGGTGGCTGTGTAATCGAACAAGTGCGAAAACAAACGCGACTCACCTGCGGCTTCCCAGTGCGGCGTCACCTCGGAGACCTCCTCCTCGCCCTTGAACATCACGTCACGAGGGGGGCACTTGCCAGCTTGGTTGTACCTCCCGAGCTCGCTCTGATGCCATGCCTCTCCAAGGTCGATCGAGGGCCTTCGCGAGTCGGTCCGCGTTCGGCAATGGTCCCTTCTTCCTACCTCCTTGGCCGTCCTTGCCCTCATCCAGGAAGTAGTGCCGAGCGAGGTAGTTCTTCACGTTCCCATGCTTCATGTACATCACGAGGTGCACCACCAGCACAACCCACAAGGATGGTCGCAGTGGGGTTGGGAGGAAGGGGAGGGGGTGTACTCTCGGAACGCGGTCAAGACTGTCTCCTTGGTGTAGATGTGATTTTCGGCTGTGTAGCGAGCACGGTGTTGAAGGTAGCGTAGCATATCCGCTCGATGTACGGGGCGCGGCGATGGGAAACCTCGGCGTCTTCTCCAGAGGGTAAGGGATCCCCGTCTGAGTTTCGCGCGGCCAGCATTCGTCAAAGACATCCGACAGCACCGCCTTGTTCTTGGCTGCAGGACCAACAACAAAAACGCGGCACGGGGCGGTCAACGCCTGTGAAAATCAAATCCTCCTCGCAGTCATGTCAGCCACCCGTCGACTCAGTGTACCTTTCATGGGGGTCTCCCGCCCCTGGCTCGTGGTGACACTATGGGATGGAACGTCGACGGAGGCATTTTTAACGCCAGTGCCCATGTTGGATCTTGCGCGCGGGGGGGGGGGGGGGGGGGGGGGGGGGCGCCGCCTTGGGTGTAGGGTTCAAGATCTAGGCACGCGTCGCGTCGGGTACGCACGAGGTAAAATACAGCGTGACGACACGCGAATCGGACACTTGAAAACCTGCCTCAAGCAGGTGCTTCTTGCCGGCTGCGTCATACTGCTTTGTCTCAGCGCAGTTGCTCAGTATGTCCGCGAAAGCATAGCCGAACGCGTCCTCGCCCTTGGGTTGCTCTGGGCGGACGCGGATGTGGCTTTTGGTCGCATGGCCGCGGAACAATGCCTATCGCACGTCCTCAACGATGCGGCCCGTGCTGCACAGAGCACCGAGTGGTCTGGTCATGCCCTCAGGCCTCGCAGCTTTGCCGTAGGGGGTGCATGGAATTAGCTTGGCGTGGGTGGTCATGATGGAGGGTGCGTGCTGGGGGATGAGCAGATACGGTATCTCCATGGGAGGGAGATTTGGATACGCCATTTTTTGGATACACTTGGGCAGTTTTTCACCCATAACTTGGTGCATTCTGACCCAATTATGGAGGTTGTCGGCTCATCTTGAGGCATTTCAGTAGGGCTTTCAGGCAAGCATATGCACTCATATTCTACGGGCTGCTTTGTGGTCGCAGTGGGTTGTCCAAGCCGGGTGGGTTGACCCGATTTTTGAAATCCGTCGCGACGATAGCCGGAGCGACAGGTCCCCCAGCGCGCACCACCTCCACCGAACCCAGCCTCACGCGACTATGCGACCCCCAAAGCCCGGCAAGGTCAAGCAAAAGAGCATGGCAACGGATGAGGGCGGACGTGGGGAGTACAAGAAGTACACGAGCGACGACATGGTGCAAGCAGTGAGCGTTGTTGTGAACGGAACGCACTCGTTCCGCGCTGCCGTGCAGTGCTTCCACGTACCGAAGACCATCCTCTAGCGCAACGTCGCAGCCGGTAGGAAGGCTCGTTCGATGACCTCGTTTTCTAACCTTGTTATCTTCACCGAAGAAAAGGAGGTGCATATGGTTGCTGCTATCATTCGTCGTGGGAAGGCAGCGTTGCCGTGGATTGATAATGCCCTGCGACGCAAGGTGCTGGAGGTCGTAAAATATTGGTCGCTCGCCATGAAGACCCACCGACAACAGAAGATCATCTAAGGCTGCATCCGCCGTGGCAATAATGCTGGCAAGGATTGGTTTCGAGCATTCTTAAATCGACACAGGGACGAACTCTCAGTCCGTTGCTCCGACATATTGTAACAAATTCTTACGGCAACAAGCTCGTCATCCCCGCATGCTCGCCCTGGGAGAAGGCAGTGCCCGCCAAAGAGCGCAAACGCCGCAGTTTCGAGAGGGCCGGCTACCCTAACGGAGACACGCGCCAGTGGGACGACAATCCTGAGGCCGTACGCAACAAGGTGTGCCAGACAATCAAAGAGCAGAAAGAGGGCGGCGCCATTACAACAGTCAACACCATCGCGCAACCCGAGGGCGCCGCCGAGCGGGAGACTGCAACTGAATCGATTATGGACAACGTCATTGGTATGCCCAGCGATCCTCTTTAGCTCCTAGCGCATGTTGATTGTGTGTGTCAGCGCGCTGCCATATGTGAAGAGTGCTGCAGTGAAGTGCACCTATATCAACATATCATGCACCACCAACGCGAGACCGAGCGCCTTCGCCATGAGCTGATCGTGCAGAGCTTACCTGAGCACCCGCCCATCTGTGAGGTGCTGGCGCTTACGCCAGACAAGGACAAGTGTTCCAAGCGTTACAAGACGCCTTGGCGCCGTCGCATCATGCTTTGCCGCGAAAGAGCCATGCGCGCTTTGTACACGAATGGCGAAAGAGGACTATTGGACTTGCCTTGAGGAGGTGGAGGGCCATGGCCAAGGAGACGGCGCGTCACAAGTTGGCGTAAGAGCGGGCACGAGACAAGGAGCACCACCACATGCGCATGGCTCAGAAGGCCGCCACTCGTGCGCAGGAGAAGGCACGCGCTGAGATGGAGAAGCGACAGGCGGCAGCTGCTGCAAAAGTTGACAAGGCTGCACGCCAAGCTGAGAGGAATAAGCGTGCAGAGGCAGCCGCCAGGCGCGTTGCAGTTGCTGCCAAGGCTGCTTCAAAGGACAAGGCTTTGTTGGAGAAGGAGGATGAGAATCTCCGCCAGGCCGCGCAGAAGGAGGCGCGCGCAACTGATGCAATCACCGAGCAGCAAGAAGTCCTCGATGGACTTCAAGCATCCATGGCGCTGGCGATTGAGCATACCCAGAACACCACCGAGGTAAGGAGCGCCTTATATACTACAGCCTCAAGCTTTTGGAATTATATATGGGTTGTTGCCTACATGGAGAATAACATGGTAGTAGTGAGAAATGACATGGTTTTCATTTTTGCCAGGTGGAACTGGAGCATACCAGATAACACCGAATAAGCCAGGTCTGCGCAGACACTGCAACTGCAAAGAAAGCCTTGCAAAAGCTGCAGGCAGCAGCCATGGCGTCGAAGTGGCTCGTTCAGGTGGAAACCCCGCCTACCTCCCCGTCAGCAATCAGCCCCGACAGCTTCGGACCGAGACCATGCCCCTACTACTCCCCGTCGCCGATGCAAGAAGGTGCCTTGTCCTATTATCAGGGCAGCGACAGGGCGCGCTGGGGAGACGACGAAGAAACACCCCCATCGCAAGATGCAACCCCGATGCCTGCCCGTCAGCTCGTCTTGTAACGGTACTGGACCGGCAGTGAGGACCAAACCGGCTGGTCAAGCCCGTACGAGGCGAGCCCCCAGCACCCCTCAGCTGAAACAGAAGACTCTTTTTGGGACTCCGACGAATTTTAATGGACCCGAACTAGGGTACTGAGTGGTGCCGTGTCTAGAGTACATGTGTTCACGGCTGCCCACCTGCACTTACGCCGCCATCGCTCCCGCTCGCGCAGCGCGAGTACACCCCGACGCGGATCAAACCCCTAGGCTTAGCACCTGTGCTCTAGACGTATGTAACGAATGGTTCCTTATCTATGTGGCTGAGGCGCTGGGCAGTGGAAAGGGGGCGGGGGGGGGGGGGGGGATATGATGGCACACGCGATGGTGGGCAGACGCGTGTGCTGGGCCACGTTTGTTGAAACTGTATCCATAATATTTTTTCCACGGCCCTGACCCACCCCCACCTGGGCGGTCAATCACCCCGGCCCCGGATGTGGCCAGAATCCAACCGGAGTTGTTGTGCCTTGAAGCCCTACCCCAGGGCTTCCTATCATGCCGGATTAGACAGGTTTTGGCCAAAGCCTTCGACTTCGGCACATGATGCGGACCTAGTGTATCCAATCTCCCTCCCATGGAGATAATGTCTAGCGGTTGCGTGTGTGCATTAGGTGGGCGTAGCTGCTGCTTCATTCAAAAAAATAAGTCCGGCGCCGCGTCTAGACTTCTCATCGCGCTCCGCTGTTAGCGCACTCCGGCTTGCTGCGTAGCAATCGCGTAATTTCCCTTATACATCCCGCATTTAGCGTTTACATGAGGACACATTTTACCCACACACGGGACAGAATCGTAATTCGGCCGTAGCTACCCTATAACGGGGAATGGTCGCGTAATCAATACCGGGCGCCTACGAGAATCCGCGAGAAAAGGACGGGTTTTCTCGAGGTTCCTCTATTTATTCCATTACCGGGCGAAAATACTCTTTAAGTGGAATGAGGTACCCATAAATTCAACATGTCCTCCCCGGGAATCGAACCCGGATCTCCACGGCCACAACGTGGTGTTCTAACCATTAAACCAGGAGAACGTACGCATCGTGCCTTGCACATTTCAAAATTTAAATTTAAATTATTCTTTTAAAACTGCTGTATAAAACGCCCGTGATACCGGTAGTTACTCCTGCCGTGATTTCACACCAGGTAATAAGGATCAATCAGGAAACCACCCATGACTTTGTGATACTGCTACTCGTGCCATATCTACTACCCCGCCGGCCACGAAGAGCATACTATATTAAGGATTATTATCCGTGTCTACAATATCAGCGCAGCAGTGTACAGGTAACATCTCGCGCGCGCGAGGCTACACAATACAAAAGAAGTAAATACTACTGTACATGTACAGCAGCACTCCAACGCTGTATCTGTTTGATTACATGAGCCAGCTGCAAAATTCAACAAATCCATACAGAAATCCAGAAGAAAATCCAGCTACGGGCCACCAGCGGCGGGAACCGCCATGACAGCCACCGACCCCGCCACCAGCCAGCCGCCGCTCCACGAAGTAGGGACGCTCTCCCCAACACACAATCCCGGGCCACTCCAATAGCGGCACTAGGCCGAATGTGATGTGAAGGCGCCGACAGGAAAAGAGCTTCGAAGTAGAGGTCTCGCAACAAGGAGCGGAAAGTGGGGGGGGTCCAACCCAGAACGGGGCGCCACGGGCGTGCAACAGACGCAGGCCACCCAACGCCAAATCCGCCGCCAGCTCGGTCGCGTCCTTTTCTGCCAAACGTAGAACGCCTTCCCAAGCACAACATCCCGGGCCACTCCAATAGCGGCGTTGAGCCGAATGTGATATGGAGGCGCCAACATGACAGGAAGGGAGAAAGTGCTCAACGAGTAGGGAATGGAGAGCCGACCGGGCCAGCAACGACGTAAGATGCCGGTGTCCAGCGCGCGTTGTTCCGCCCAGCGCCAGATCCGCCGCCAGCTCGGTCGCGTCCCCTTCCGCCGAACGTAGAACTCCCTTCCCAGCACAACATCCCGGGCCACTCCAATAGCGGCACTAGGCCGAATGTGATGTGGAGGCGCCGACAGGACAGGAAGGGAGAGGGTGGTCAAAGAACAGCGAACGGGGACTTGACCGGACCAGCAACGACGTGAGACGCCGGTGTCCAGCACACATTGCTCCTCCGCGGTAGTGGCAGCACGGGCGGGGCCAAGGCTACCAAGGCGCCACCCGTGCACGATCCCCGCCCCCATCCCCAGCCGGGGGTGGAGGCGGAGGAAGGGCTCGCGATTCCGAGGGCCGAGGATGGTCGTCGGGCCCGCCCAGGCGGTGGGTGGGCGGGTGGGAGTCCAACGCTATATCACAGTCCAGATAATTGGTAGCAATAAATCGCGCTACGGCCATTGCAGCGCTACCGCGCTTCCGCGCGCTACAACATTAGGTGTACAGGTAAGGGGAAAAAGTCCGCCCCGGGATATCGGCCGAAGCCGCCCCATCACTCGACCTCTTGCGCCAACTGGAGTCGTAGGTCTGGCATAGCCCGTAGACCATTGCCTCATTCGAACCCCGAAGGGCTAATGCATCTACCAGGGAAACCCAGGACACGCCGGGACGCTATTGCCGAAATTATACATCGGTATACCGGTAAGGGGTATCTCTTGGCGTCTTGGGCGTCAAACCCGTTCCCACAATACGGTATGATTAATTGTCGCGGGGGTTGTGGCCGGGCTGCACATTATGATACAATTACGCACCCAAGTAGTTCCCCTTGCCCGCCGATTGCCCCGGATTCATGCCATGCCTGAGCGGTTCCTTGAACTCTGCCCTACATGTGACCGAGGTGAATCTAAGACTATCGAACATATGTGAGTGGAATACCCGCGGTGGGGGTATCACCGTCATTACTTATTGGGGTCGTTAGTTCCGGAGTTGATATATTTTATCATCCGTCAGGTTGTTGCGTCAATACCTGGCGATGACTTAACTGATGCCTGTATTTTGGGCGGGGTCCCTCCCTCCCTTCACGGCGCCCTTGATTTTCCAATAATTGTTGCGTCGGCCCCTCCCTCACATTGCCTTTTCTTCTTGCACATGTATCGCACTCCCGAATCGCTAAGCTCCGTGGGAGGGGGCTTGCCCCAATTCGCATTGCTCAAATGGCCCGATGCCCAAATGAGTAGGGCAGACCTTTCTTGGTCAATGCCGGGTATTTTCATCATGGCAGTGTTTTTGACGGTGATCAACAATGTTGGGAGTTCCATTAATTAGTCTCGGAGAATGCTTTGCCGTCTATTTGTTTTTGGACTACAACGGAGCGTGGCCTACCCAAGGCTTTCAATAACCGGATCGCTGCCAAAGCAGCCGTCGTAGAGCGCTGCAGGGTTTGATTTACTGTTGCCAGTCCAGTCCCGGGGGCGGAAAAAACTACGGCGCTGCCAATACATGTACAGGTAGTGACACCCCACCTCCCGGGGGCGGGAAGAAAAAACGTCGCCTCGAATATGCTGCTCGCGCGATTGGTTTTGATTGCTCAACGTGTACTTCAGTTTGGCTAATTACATGTTTTAGCCCTCGTCTTGATATCCGCGTACATGCCTTGTCTTGTCATGTTCGCTCGGTAGAGCGGTGGTCTCCTTCTCAAGAGGTCCCCGGATCGATTCCCGGCTGTCATTTCAGGGCAACAACGACAAGGGCCGTGTCCCGGGTTTACCTGGTTGATGCATTGACCCTTACTTCTTGGGTCGAATGAGGCAACGGTCGAATGGCTATGCCAGACCTGTGACAACAATTGGCGCACGATGAGGTTAAGTGTTGGGGCGGCTTCGGCCGATGACCCGGGGCGAACTTTACTTTACTTCATCAGCGTACCCCCAAGAGAACACCGTCGCCGATCCTTCATCGGCTGCCGGTGCGGGCGCCATGCGCGCTCCGCCGGACATGTTACTTAGCGCTTCAGTGATGCCTGCTTCCTTGTACTGCGCCCCCTCTTACCGCCCGTAGTACTTTGCCTTCACCCGAGTCTTCATCGTGTAACCAGCAAACCCCTCTCATATCAGCCTACCGGTAATCCTAACCCGGCGTCCCTCCTTGCATGATAATGAACCCAGCCACCCCCATACTGAGCAGTAGGGGAGAGGGGCCCCGACTTTTCATTTTACAGGTAGTGTCACAATAATACTGTAATCATTGCTGCAATAATGATAATGATGACCATCTACCGTCGATATTTCTACCACCACCGGTACCTTATACATGATTGCTACGTAAGGTACAGTACAGTTCGCCCCGGGACATCGGCCGAAGCCGCCCCAACACTTGACCTTGTGCGCCAACTACATGATTGCTACATGTTGTGGTACGAGTACACATGATTGGTGACTACATCACGCGCGGTATGATCTAAACGTGTTTATGGGGTTCCCAACGGATCTAAACTGTCCTAGTGCAACCTGTACGGTCTGTTAGTGGTTTTAACCGGTAAGGTAACTGGTACCATCGGGTTTTAGTATGTGCTGCCCCATTGCCTGCAAGCCTTGCGCTCCCCGTCGGGGAACTACTTAGGACAGCCACCATCAGCTTGTCTGCCATCTTCCAGCTCGCTGCCTTTGGTGCGCGCGAGGGTCACTTGTGCGCGCGAGGGTCACTGAGGCGCGCCAAGTCCGCGCCGAGGTTCATCCACCCGGAAGCGAGTCGTCGTGCCGCGCACGTGCGTTACAACATCATGCAGTGACAGACATCCCCTCGGTAATGTGGTTTTCCCTACTCGTGCGCCCGAGGTCGTTTTCCGTTTTTGCCTTGGCTTTGCAGCTGGGACGTTTCGGGTAGCGATGCGCACGGCAAGGAATTGGAGCTAGGGGGTTCCCGTTGGGGGGGGGGGGGGGGGGGTCAACCTCAACACCCGAAGTCGACGAGTCGCAATACAAGCATTCGGGGCTCCCGCAGTGGAGCACCCTCTCGCAGTAATCGTGAGATTAGGTCAGGTGGACGCGCTCGGCACCATGGCCGCTCCTCGTCACGGTTGTCAACGACGACAACTACGCCTACCGCGAGAAATCGGCGCGGACGGAGGAGGACGTCCGTGTCGTCGGGGCAACCATTTGGGAGGACGTCCGTGTCGTCGGGGCAACCATTTGCTGTCCCGCAAGACACTGCAACCCGGTCCGCGTGTCCTCGCAGCAGGGCGTCGTGGCATCAACGGTCGTTACACGCTATTGTTTCCGTAACTACTGGCGTAATTGGTCCGTTACGGGGTCGGCGTCGCTCATGGGCCGAGGTTTTGAGAGGGCGCGTCGCCCTCGCCCCAATCATGCTTCAGCGACGTTTGTTGTGGTCGCAGTGGGAGGCGTTTCTGCGGCTCGTCCCGACGCGTCTCCGACGCCTCCAACTGCAACGTCGCCGTCACAAGGACCACGACAACCTGCAGTTGCCCGCCGGGGGGCAGCTCCACCACTTGGCGTGCCCGACGCCTCGTGGTGTACGTAACTACCCGTGGCCGACTATGGGTTTGGAACCTCGGCGCCCGTCGCTGGTATGCCTCGTCGTCACCCTCGCCCGGACATTATTGGCATCGTTACGGGCCGGCACAGAGGCTACAAGGGCCTCTACGCCGGCCAACCCGCTTCCGACGTCACGAAATCTTATCTGTGACATCACGAGCTGCCCGCCGGGGGACAGCTCCGCCACCTAACGCGACTTGCGCATTTCGTGGCGTCATCTGGAGCAACAGCGGCGGCATGCTCACCGCTCTCCGCGAAGAGCGACAGCTTATCGAGTCGGAAGGTCTTCTGCCACGTCGCCGACAGCCGACCCCGACACACCTAAGAGCCGGTACGACACGACCACACATACAGGATCCCACGTTCCCGCGCTCCTCACCAGCGTCGTGCGTTTCACCCGCCGCCCTTGGCGCGAGGGGGCGAAACAACCAATGCTGGTGATGGCTGCGGCCTTACATCGCGTCATCGCGCGTTGTTGCGTGTCCACCCCTCGTAACGTGCATCGCCAGTACAGGTGCAGAGTTACCATCGCGTCGCGTACAGCATACCAATACATGTACTTCAATGGTTGTACGCGGCGCGCTCGCGCGCTCGTGCGCGCGGCTGTACTCGTCCTACTGGTGCCTGTGCCGCTGCTTTGCTGGGCGCTCGTCGCCAACTTGGCCACTTCTACCCTGCTTCTACTAGCCTGCAGTTCCGGCTCGTGCCGCACGCCACCACGCACGGCGCGCGGCAAATGCTGTAGGGCGTTGTCGGGAGGCAACGCCTACTAAATTCCGCGACAAGTCCGGCCGATGTCGCGCCGGCGTCAGCATCTCCCGTCCGCGTCTGTTGTGCGCCTGCGCCTCGGTTGAGGTCTAACCTCTCGGCGCGAGACCTCTGGCTTCTACAACTCAAGACATCTTCCGCCTTCGTTAGGTCGGCACGCCTGCAAACCGCCCACGCTCGTAGTCGTAAACGAACCGCGTGTAAACTGGCAAAACCAGACTCGATTGCATGTTGAAATGATCTGAACGTGTTTATGGGCTTTCCTTTTCCTAGTAATCCTTATAGGATGGGGGTTACGGATTTAGTAGTCCTAGTGCGACCTGTACGGTCTGTTAGTGGTTTTAACCGGTTAGGTATATGGTACCATCGGGGTTATAGTACGGGCTGCCCCATCGCCCGCGGGCCCTGTGCTCCTGGCCGGGGAGCTACTTAGGACAGCCACCAGCAGCTCGTCTGCCATCTTCCAGCTCGCTGCCTTCGGCAGCACCCTTCCGTTTTCCGCCTCCGCCCTGTGGGCTCCTCCTCCGACATTCCCTCCCCTATAGCTGAACCTTAGCCCTAGCTATACAATGGCTCTTTTCCATGTAAATTGGCCTCCGCAACCTTTTTGGCCAAACCAGACTCGATTGCCTATTGAAATTGTACTACAGGTACGGTACGTTGGAAATTTTGTCACTGGCGTTCAATTAGCTAGTCTTGCAGAATGCTTCGGCAATTTGCTTGATGACTATATCGGAGCGTCGCCTACCCAGGGCTTTCCGTAACTGGATTGCTGCCCAAACCGCCGTCGTAGAGACGTTGCAAGGGGGTTTCACTGCCAGTCCGGGGGGGTGGCGAAAAAAACAAAGGTACGGTACGTAGCGCGCCGCGCGTCGCTGCTCGCGGCACGGGAATGTATGTCAATGAGACGAAGCCTGCATGTGACCATCCCTCAGATGGGGATATGGGACAGTGTGACTCCTGCGCCCTGAGTGACAGCGCAGCAGCTGCGCTGCTTAAATTGTGCCCCATACGACCAAGCCCTCAGAGCCATCGTTGCCTGATAGGAGCCGTCCTTTGGATGGAGCAGAGCAGCGTGGGCAGAAGGAGCTCGCTCCCGTTGACGCCCGCCACCTCGAGCCAGGTATGTCGGCGTGACAGGTGCACAATGGCAGGGCGGTGCTTGGGCCGCTGCCGGAGCTGCCGGTGCAGAGCAGCAATAGTAACAAGCTCCCTCCGTGCCGCTCGCAGGGCTCGCCTGACACCCCGTCAAGCCGCTTTGGCATCCCAGACGAACTGCTCCCATCGAATCGCATTCAGGATGCGAGCCTATATCTGGTTGATGTAAGTCAACCCCTGGTACTTGAGACATGCCGCCTTCCCTCTCCAAGGGGGAGGCGACAGCGCCTGGCTGACGCAGCTGTCACCGCCCGTGCGGCTCTGCTCCCAATCCCAAACAGGCACGCTACGCGCCGCCGTCAGTTAACGGAGGCAGCAGAGTCGGACTCGCAGCCGAGCTGCCGCATGTGGATGTGCGTGCTGCGCTGCCTTTGTGTGCCTGCACTGCTCGGGTCCCAGTTGAAGCCCCGCACGCGCCTTGCATTGCAGTGATGGGGCTACATGTTCGGAGGGTTCGATGCGCGTGCGCCATCAGGCCTGCGGCAACCGCCTCTGCGGCGCTGCCTCTGCGGACTGCATGTCCTTCTCGCACACCCGGGAGCCCAAGCAAGTCTTTCATTATTCTCTCCCCCCCCCCCCCCCCCCCCCCACCAACCCACCGCCCCTTTGCTGCCCTGGCAGGCTCGCTTCTTGCCGCCGTCACTACAGCAGGTCAACTCCACTGCTTCAGTTGCCGCTTTGCGGGGGGGACGGCCTGGGACCATCAGCAGCGCCCGGCCTTCAAGCGCCCTATGGCGCCCTCCCCTCTCGCGCTGCGGCGTGGCGTCCGCGGGGTACTCGCCTGGGGACCCGCTCACGTTGTCGCACGTCGAGGTGAGCCCTTCCGCCGTGCCGACATCGGCATGGACGGTATGCTTCTGCGCCTGCGTCCACACATGCCAGAGAGTGCCCTCCATGCCGTTTGCGCGGCTGCGCTGTGCCGGGCCACTAAAGCTGTCCGGCTTGCTTCTCAGCAGCGCTGTGCATCATAACAGGTGAAATGCACCAGCTCGTCTTCCAGCGAATCACACTCTGATGACGAAAGCTCCGGGGACGGCGGAGGCGCAGTGGTGCCGGTCTCTGCTCCGCCAGAAACGGGCAAGGGGGCCGAGCATGACCTTCGGTATGACTCTCAAGGCAGCGACCTAGAGATGGAGGCGCTGCAGGATAGGCGCCAGGCCCTGCCAACAGGCCCCCACACCGCCGTGCCTGACAGACAGGAGCATGCAGATGTGCCGGCGGAGGGCGATGCCGCAGAGGCAACGGCCAGCGGGGGGGCGAAAGCGCGCGGCACTCGCCAGGCACCATGCGGAACAGGCAGGGTGTCTTTGCCGAGGAAGAGCCTCGCGAGCAGCGGCAGCGGCAGCGGCAGTGCCGTGGGGATAGTCGCGCTGGGGCCGGGCGGCACGAGCGGCACGGGCGGCGGCCACCCACTGCCGGAGGGGAAGCAGTGTGATGAGGTTGGTCCATCCCGCCGACATCGGTGGTGGCAGTTCTGGCTGCTGGTGTGCGTGATGCTGCTGCTCCTCATGCTGACGGCCATCGTGCTGATGGCCAGCGGCGCAATATCCACTCACCGCTACGGCACCGGCCCCGACATCCCGGGGCTGCCGTCCTCCTGGGGCAGCAGCGGGCTGCTCCCCGAGGGGGAAACAGCGCCGCCGCCTCCCATCCCTCCACCTCTTCCTCCGCCGCCGCCGCCCCCATATACGCCGCCCGCCCAGCCGCCAAGCCCCTCTTCCCCGGTGCCTCCGCCCGCGTTGCCCCCCTCATCCCCTGTGCTCAACCCGCCTCCCACTCAGCCTCCCAGCCCAGCGTCTCTGCCTCCCCCACCGCCAGCCCCAGCACCTACCAGCAGCGACTCCCCAGCCCCCCGGCCCCCGCCCCAGACCCGGCTCCAGCAGCTGCAGGCCGATCTCGGGACCCTCCTGCGGCTATCGGAGCAGGACCTCACCGCAGAGCCTCCCCGCCCACCGCTAGGTGCCGCCCGGCGCTCCATCCTGCGGGAGCCGGGCGCGGAGGGCTGCGTTGACACCGGCAACACGGCGCCCGGGGAGCTGCTGCAAGTGGCGGTCTCGCAGCTGCGCTCCATGGGGGAGCTGGTGGCGCACCTTTCCCAGGAGGCGCTGGGGGGTGGCGCCACCCCGCGGGGCAGCAGCTACGGCCACGCGGCGGCCCTTGGTGCAACCCTCCAGGCGGCAGTGGGGAGGGCGCACAATGACACCGCTGCGCTGCAGGCCGTCCGGCTGGACATCCTGCGCGTGCAACGGTCCCTGGAGGTCCGCACCCGCTGCTTCGAGCCCGCCAAGCTGGACGCCGACTTTTTGGCTGCCTTTGAGGGGCTCCCGCTCACGGCGCCCAGCAGCGCTGCGGACCCCGGCGAGGGCGCGCACCCCGTATTTGACATGGACCGCGAAATAGGTGAGCCCCCTCGGTGCGCTGCCAGCCGATGTGCGATCTGTTTTGATGCCCACTGATGCAGTTTTCACGACACGTCGAGAGTTGTTGCCGTTGTTTGATGCGGTAGTAGTAGATGCACACATAGCATTTGCGTTGCCGGGTGGGCCGGAAGCGGAGGTTTACACAGGGATGCTCCGTGTCAAACGGCGGGCTTGACCGCGCCGCGGGTGGAGTTGGGGACGCATTCGCGCGCACCCGATGCGTTCCGATGTGTCCCGAGCTGCCTGCCTGGTCCGGAACGCAGCCTCTGGGTTGAGGTGCGGATGGCTTTTGTCCTTCTGCGTTGTTCGACAGAGCTCGTGGCTGACGGCAACACGACGTACCGGCAGCTGGCAGAGGAGCTGCGAGGCCGGCTGTCCAACGACCAGGGTAAACTCCAACCCCGTGAGGACCAGTATCCGCTCTGTGCTGACAACAGCTACGGACCAATGCTGGTGTCCGCGTGCATCCCCCGGGCTGGCCGCCCTGGATGCTCTGCGCTGTGTTTCCGACGCGGCATGCTGTGCCGCAGGAGTGGAGGCGTTTCTGCAGCCGTACGCCGACTTCCTGCAAGTACATGGGCATGCGGTGCTGGCGGGCATGGACGTGGGGGGGCGCTACCAGGAGTGGGCCTACATGGACAGCGCCCTGCAGTCCCCCGCGCGCGGCATGCTGCTGCGCGCCTGTGCCCAGGCGGTGAGGCTGGCCGGCGGCAGTGCAGTCGGAGGCTGCTCTGGGGCGGCCACAGGCGGCAGCCGGCAGGGCGCGCAGCATCCAGTCGAGATGCTCAGCGTCCGCATGGCGCCGCAGGGCACCGAGGGCCGCCTCGCCGGCGGACTCTCCCCGGCGGGGCTTGCGGCGTTTCTGGCCTCTGCGGCTCGGCAGAGTGTCGCGGTCCGGCGACGGTTTGTGGCGGTGTGGGATGCGCTAGCTCCCTACTACCGCCAGCTGTGCGATCCAGGGAGCGCAGAGTACTTCTCCATGCGAGCCTGCACGGCATTGCAGCGGCTGGGGAACCTGCAGGCGGCCTACGAGGGGCTGCTGGTGCGCCGCTGCCGCCGCCTGGAGACATCCGATAGCCTGGCCTACCAGGGGATGATGGCCGTCGAGGGTGACGGCGGCGCCGGGGCCCATGCGCTCGTGCGCTTCCGATGCGCTGTGTTCCAGGCTGGTTGCACTCGGCACCGCGACTGCCGCGCTGCCGCGCCGGGACGGTGCTATTGCTACGGCAGCAGCTGCATCGCGGCGGCTGCCGAAGTGCCATTTTCAGCCCCGCCCCGGCGCTATGCATCCGTGCAGCGGGAGCAGGGCAGTGCAGACCCCCGGCAGGAGCCGAACGACTCGTGCTACTGGCTGGCCCCAAGCAGGGTGTGCCGCTGCAAGCTCGCGGACGGCAATTACTATTCGCCATCGCAAGCAGGCGACGACGGCACGCCGTTCATTACTCTTTGGCAACAGAACACGGGATGACAGGCCGGGAGCTTAGCCCGGCACTCTTAGAGCATTTATCTCTATTAAGGCGTGAAGACCATAGACAATGGATCGATTGAATTTAGGAGCGGGCCGCTAGAATAATCGGGCACAGAATACGTATTTCATCAGCCCCTTGAAGCAATAACTTCCAATTGAGGAACCGCGCGCAAGGTACGCAAGACCTCATAATACCCTTTCAACGCTCACACCCTCCGGCGGAGCAAGCCGCTGGCCCCGCGCAATCAGCACCACGTGCATGCCACGGGCATCTTGGACATCACTACTCCAATTATCTACCGGGGGAGTGCCTCTGATGCGCTGCGCACGGCATTAGCTAACGCTCACGCCACTAGTACATATCCCAGTGGTCTTCCTATTTGGTGATGCATTCTCAGTGGCAGGACAGCTGCCACATGAGGCTATGTATTGCGTGGTCAACACCGTGTAATATCGAAAGCCCGTGATTGAAGTCGCCATCCGATGTTCAAGGGCACGCTCGGAAGTGTAGCCTGGTGCGAGGGAAGATTGGGCACCTGAGGCGTCGCAGAGATAGGTCAGGAAAGATCTTGTTGCGGGTACACTCTGGCTTGTGTGCCTGGCAATATACATCAGCATCAGCCTGATTTTGGCACCCAGGACTGTGCGAATTGACCACGCACTCTAACCAATTTTGTGGTGATGGTCCCAATGGATCTACCAGGGGATGCGTTACACTGGCTGCGTCAGGGGGGGCTATACTACAGTCTACGGTGAACTGGCCACTCGGACTTTTGAAAGGAAATGTGAGGGAGACGTCACTAATGGTGTTTCGCTTTACCACCACACTACTGCTATCCATGCTGCTACTACCGACCAATCGAGCGAGAGATGGCGCAGGCAGACTCAAACTGAAATTTCGAGCACTACTAGCCCCACACCTAGGTTACTGAAAGATGGGTTCGTATGCCAATGTGCATGCCCAACGTCGCGACTTCATCATGTGTGCCGGTCGACACTATTTGCGCCAGTCGAGATTTGGCATTGGCAACCGTGTTGGATCAGCCGTCGTACTATTCACGGCACGCTGCGTCTGGCAAGTTTTCCTCTTATTTTGAGGCTTTTAGCTAGAGAGCGGGTAAACTTGGCCAGCCGTCGCTTGCTCCTGGGTCCAGCAGAGTCTGTTCTTGGCTCGACATACTGCGGTTCTGCACTCGCGATATTGCTTGTGGCAGCTTCTTCAGGACCACGCGAGGCGGCCTCCTCCGATGATATCGACGATGCAGGCATTGCGTCCGCCGGCTGATGTGCCCGCTCAACCGCAGGGCTCGAGGGTTCTCCGCGTGTAACATCTTCGGTGTCAAGGTGGATGTGGCTTGTCGGTTTCGCGGCGGACGGCTCGTCCGCTTCCACGGCGCTGGGTGAAATGCGGTGAACCTCAACGGGTTCCGCCGCAACTGGCTCTTCGACCTTTTGGGGAAGTGTTACCGTCAGGGCGCCGATACTTTCGCATCCCGGCGACTCGTCGCCGATCGTATCTCCATGTCCGGAACCCTGCACATGTACCCCCGTCGCCACGTCCGGTGTCGTGATAGTAGCATCGATAACATGTCGCTTAGTGTCCTCCGTGGTCTCAGTCTCAGAAACGGGATCCATAGCAGTCGACGTCTCCGGAGCAGCATGAGAGCAGCCTTCGTCATGGCCTGGCCGCTCGCTCTGTCCTGGCGTCCCGGGCCACGCGACGTTTCTGATTGTCGAGGCTGTGTCGCCCACGCCGCAGACGGGAGGGAAAGTCTGTGCTGTGGTATCGGGACTATCATTGGACGGCATTTTTTTTGCGTCGCCGACCTTATCAATCTCATCCGCTGGTACGGCGTTTTCAGAATCTCCAGCGGCGAGACGGCTGTGGGTTCTCCCTTCCGTGGAGGCAGGCTTGGACGAAGAACTGTCGTGTCCGGGTTCTCGGGCGTGAAACAAGCCCATCAGCCGGCGCGCGAAAGCGCTGGCAAGCGCAGCGCCTATCGCCAACAGGCCCAAGACGGAAAATGACGGCCTGTGGCTTCCCTTTCTGCCATCACGTGTCTGCTGTTTCGCCGCGTCGTCATTACCCAGCGTGCCGTCGCCGGCGACGAAGGGCGACGCGCTGCTGCAATACTGCAAGGCCGCGCGGCGGGTTGCCACTTCCGCCTCGATAGCATCAAGTAAGACAATGTCTCCCATTTCATAACCCGGCCGCCGAGTCGTGCCTCCTATAGGATGTGCCTCCTACAGGCATGCCTCCTATAAGAAGTCTCGCGCAGTGCGAGCACAGCAGTGCGAGGCTTAGTAAAATAGTTGGTACCTATACTGATGTACGTATTAGCTGTCGGGGCCTCAGCAATAAGCAGGCCGTGCGATGAATATGCTGCTCCGACGATAAGACTTCTGTTTATTAATTTAAGTGGTCGTGACTCGCGGCATGAAAGCAATGCCCGTCTTCCTTGGCGGATCGCTGAGTCCGCCGCCAGGTCGAGTAGTCGCTACTGTCGTGTATCATCACACAGCATCGCCTGGAGCCAATGGTGGCCCACATTAATAAAAAACGAACAAGGCCATTGGATACACTATTTTAATATACTGCTGTTGTCACCATCCGACCTGAGCCTACTGACGCGGAATATCACATTGCTGTGGGCGTACGTTGGCCTTTCCTTATTGCGATATTTGTCGCATATCATGCTCGCGTTTCAAGGATTATAGCCAGCAATGTGAGTGTTAGATGTTAACTGTGCTACCAGTAATCCTTACTCATAGGTACGGTACTCGTAGTTAGCGGATGCGTGGCATCGGGACTACGGCATGGAACAGTATAATTGTAGAATTGCCCGGCAAGCAATGTGCAGCACTCCGACTAGTTTATCTATCCACAATTGCCTCGCGACATGCGACGGAATAAAAGCGCAACTTCTCGCAAGGCGGCGGTGCTAGGCGGTGCCGCTGCTTAGTTGTTGTATCGAATGACTGGTGTGCATATGTTACAGCAGCTATTGAATACATCTCTGGGGCGGCTCAACGTTGCTCTGTTTTTTTTTTGCCGATCGAGTGTTAAATATAGGCAGCGTAGTGTCGCCCTTGAAGGACTAATGCCGCCGCGGAATAGCAGACGATTGCATGCTGACCGCTGACGATGGGATTGATCTCGAGCTGGCTACTGCCGCAGCTTCTGCTTTCATTACTGTCGGGTGTAGATAGAAGTTATGTCCGATGATGCCGGCGGCAGCGTCGTCATAGCACACGATGTGACGGGTTTTTATGTGTTGCCAGCGGAGTCACATCACGCGGTTACCTATCTGGCGTCAGCCAAGTAATTACGTCGATGGTAATATCTACACCGCAGACTGTCGCATGTACATTGGCAACAATGGGTGTCGGAGCATATACATACATACGCTGATTATACCTCAAACTGCTGTCCTCTCAAATGCGATGACACTCTCACAGCCTATCATACGTAAATACATAATTGCCTCGGGGGTTAACCCATTGTTGGGGTGTGCCATCACAACTGCAGTGCCTACGACATACAAGTTGAGAATATGTTTCACATGCGATACATATGGCTCGATAGTGTTCATGCGTTCCACATATTGGCCATGATGTGGATCGCTCCCTCTAGCTAATGCTATCACCCACCCGGTGGATCGTAGAAAGTCAGTGTTCCTGTGTTACAACTAAATACTATCTGGATGTGGAAGGCATTGCTGACAGGACGTATGGGCCTCATCATACCGCAGTCTCGCTGGCTATGCAGGAGCAGACACCGCCTTCACCATATCCTCGGTGGCCATGAGCCCGCGCTCGACTGCAGGACGGACACAGATGGCGTCGTACCAGCGCTTGACGTTTGGAAACTTAATCAGGTCGACATCATACGTCCACGCCTGGAAGACCCAGCAGAAAATGGAGATGTCGGCGATGGTGTACTCCGTGCCAGCGAAATACTCGTGCTGCGCCAGCCAGGCGTCCATCAGGGTGTACAGCTCCTGCACTTTCTGTGAGAAACGCTGCAGTCCGTACGCGGCACCCGCTGGCTCTGCGGGGGAAGCCTCGCCGTCCAAGCCGGGAGCACGCCCCTCTGCAGACATGAAGTGGTGCGCCTGCCCAGCCGCAGGCCCGAAGCTGCCAACCTGGGAAACACACAAACGCCGATACTCAATAACCTGGGCTGCGGTGTAGGCGGGTTGGAGGGGTATGGTCACGGGGGAGAACGGACCTGGAAGAACAGCCACTCAAGGCACTTCTGGCGGCCGACCGGATCGCCAGGCAGCAGCGCCCCGCGGCCATAGCGCTCCGCCAGGTACAGCAGGATAGCGCCCGACTCAAACACTGACAGCGGCGTGCCATCATGCTGCAGCACGTTGGGGTCCTCAATGGCCGGCACCTTCCCGTTGGGCGCGATGGCGAGGTACGCAGCACTGGACGCCTCCGGGCCTCCCGGCCGGACGGGCCGGAGAACATAAGGCAGCCGCAGCTCCTCCAGCGCCAGCGCCACTTTGCGCCCGTTGGGTGTGTCCCAAGTGTGCACCGCTAGGGGCTTGTACGCCACGCCCGGCGGCTTTGGCACAAAGCCCTCCCGAGCGGCAGCCATCTTGGCAGTCCGCAGCGCCTGCACAAAGCGCCATCCAAAAGCAGTGAGAAATAAAACAAATCCACACCAGACGCGTTGGCATTCGTGACGATACGAATACCAACATTGCCAGTGCTCTCAGTATTCCGCGCGGCGACAAATGCGCCGACTTTTGTTATGGGACTGCGATGTATTCGTCTAAACTTGGATCAATGGCGGGAAGGCATGCTCTATCCGAACGCGTGTCCAGGTTCATCGTTCCGGGCTCATCAATACTGGTAACACGACACTGCTTTGGGGTGCATGGCGGCACTTTATTAGTTTTCTGACATGGTTGTCATCTGGTTGTTTGAATTTAGGTGGACGAAAGGCAGCCGTTCCTAGAGATGACTTTCAGGAAGCACCCTAAACTGTGGGTCATGTACTGTCAACATGAAAAGCAATAAAATGCCCCAAAAACTTATAACACACAATGAAGAGAATGCGGATTTGACAGCAACAAGCTTTTGCAAAAAAAAAAGTCACTTTTTGGGCTGAAATGGTACGGACGTGTCAGAATGCATTTTCACATGGCGATGAACATACCCATTATGTACACACGCCGCACTTGCGATAGGGATATGTGTGCGCGCAGGAGGGAGGCGAGGAGTCTCAGCAGACTGCCAGCAGATGCGGCTCACCTGGAAGTCGCGCTCGTAAGCGTCTGTCACAGTGCTTACCAAGGCGGGCACCGGCTCCCGGCGCAGCAGCGCGTACGGCTGGCGATGGCCAAACGGCGTCGCGTCGTGGTCCATGCGCCGGCACTCGTGCTCCAGCTCAAACAGCAGCACCGCCTTGCGCGCCGACGGGCCGCAGCGCATGATGTCCTTGCAGCGGAACTGCTTCAGGTTGAGGAAGGTGTCCAGGTCGGTGTAGCGCGGGTTTCCCCACAGCAGGCCGTCCGCCGCCAGGCGCGCCATTGGGGTGGCGTGATCGTGCAGGTACAGCGCGATGTGCAGCCCGCGCGCCGAGTTCTCGTACGCCTCGCCCTCGTCCCGCTCGCTGCCGCGCGGCGTCCTGTTGCCAGCGAGGTGCGTACCGGCAGCCACGTGAGGTGCTGCCTAAGTGATGTGCTGTCATGATTCCATGCAGGCCCAGAAGTGGCATTGGCACAGGCACCCTCAGACATTCTGGGCTGTGTGACAGCGATGCACTGCATGGTGTGATCATATTGGATAGGTGACGAAGCGAGCGCTTTCAGGGGGCTGGCGGTGGCAGCGGAGGACTGATCCGCCGGCCCACCTGCCGGGCGCCTCCCGGAAGCGCAGCTCCTGGTGCGGCCCGGCACGGACTCGCGCAAGGCCCGGCTCCTGTGCAGCCACAGCCGCATGGAAGTAGGCGCGGTAGTACTCCGCGATGCTGGGCGCGGCTTCCGGCGGCACGTTGAACTCTACCCAGAGGATGCCCAGGCAGGTGGAGACCGGCCCCGGGTGGAAGCCGCGCGTGTCTCGGGAGGAGCGCGGAGCCGTCTGGCACACAAATCGGTTGCCCATCGGGTCGCACGCCTCCAACGTTTTTCCGTCTGTGCGGGACCAGCTGAAGGCGGTGTGGGCCAGGCTAGGCGCGACAGCCTCCAGCCGGCTGGCCAGCGCGTCCAGATCCTCGAAGCCCAGCCCAACGGCGCCATCCAGGCGGTTTTGGGGTGCACCCGACGCGCCACGGGTGGTGACGGCGATGTGCAGCTGCGAGGTCGCGGCGTTCAGCCACAGCAGGGTGTTGACGTACACGCGGCCGTCTATCACCTCCCCCTGCCGTGGGTCCTGCACAAAGCCCAGCGCGTCGCAGAAGAACGAGAGGCATTCCAGAGGCAGGTCGGTGTTGATGTTGATGTGCTCCAGGAGGGCGATGTTGCCATACTCCGTCGCCTCCTCCATGCTGCCCACCCCTCCCCCCACAAGCTGGGAAGTTGGATAGTGAAATCGCAGCTCACGCAGCCGCACCAGCCGTCACAGCACTACCTCGAAAGGCACTGAAACCCCTGCCTCGGTGGCTCGCCTACCTCCCAAGCAGACAAGCTCTCCGCTCAACTGGCAACTGGCACGCACAGCAACGCAGAAATCGCCATCAGGTGCGGGATGTCTGAGGCCAACCGCAAAATCCGATGGATGGAATAATGGTCACAGCGCAAGCCGACGGCAGCTAGCAGGGCTAGGCACGAGCGGGTTGCACGGTCAGGGGCGAGGTGGGCCGAGTTACTCGCATTGGCTCTTGCGAGTACTTTCTGTACCGGTCCTCACCGCGGTGCTTGGTCGGCGTCGATCGGAGCGCGCAATAATATGCTGCCTGTGCACGACACGGCGTCGACGTTCCGCTACACACGTGCGCTCTTACACGTTGACTGGAAGGAGTGCAGCTGGTATCGCCACGTGCTTCTGGGCGCGGGGTGGGTGGGGCCTGAGACAGTCGCGTGGACGCTCGGCCGCGCAGACGTCAGCAGCGCGCTCATCCGTCGGCATTTACTTTCAGCATCCCGCGCGCGGCAGCCGACAGCACACGACTTCGTCCGACCGTCGCGCCGCTTGCAGTAGCGGAGCCCGTCGCGCGTTCGTGGCGTGCAGAGCGCTTTCAATTTGGGCGCAACACTGGGATATTGGTATACTAAATTATGTAAATATATAGACCAGTATAAGCAAAATATACATACATCAAAATGAAATATATACACCAATATGACAATACCACTATGGCTGGGTATATGTACATAATATATCGCGGCGGTTATTAGGTTCATGATGAACCCGGTTCACCTGGAGGTTGGACAGTGGAAAAGTACTAATTACAAGAACTATCGCTAAGTACTGTAAGCGCCGCAGTCATCGTAGAGACGCGAGTATGCTGCGCGGTCCGGCGGCCGCGCCGCGCGCCGATGCTGAGGGCAACAGCGCCTGCCCGTCTGCCCGAGGGATGCCGGGGGCAAATAAGGACGGCAATCTCGCAAGACGTCCGCACAAGACGACAGGTTGAGTTGCTGTCGCTGGGGACAAAGGACTCGCGAGCCTCACTCACACGGAGTGCCATACACGGGGCACAACCCATAGGTGGCGCGATGTCCCAAAGCATCACATGCGGCCGTCCTTTTGCTGGTCGGCGGCCCAGCCAACGGAGGCCTCCGTGAAGCTCCTGTCGGAGGCTGCGACGTTGCGCCGTAGCTGCTGGCCGCCTGGCTGCACACGGGGTCGGCAGCGTGTTGCTGCACTAACTCTGCCAAGGGTTGCCGCGACGGAGCTTGGCGGGTCTCCTCTGGCTGATGTGACGGGAGGCTGGACTCCGCCGAGGCCTCGGTATGCTGCCCAGGTCGGTTATTGCCTGCCTGCTCCCAGCTGTCGCCTTGCCCTATCGCGTGAAGTATAAGGTGGAGCCGTAGCTCGCGAGAGTTGCATACGGCGTTTGACGCCGAGGGCTCCCTAAGGCCTGCCCTTGTGCTGGAGAAGAGGGGGGTTGGGCACAGGGAGGTAAGCAATCTTGGTCCTGCACTTTGTCTTTTTGGAGGACAAAAAGGGGGTTGCTGCGCCCATTGTTGATTGTGCACTTGGTATAGATGACGTAGAGCGCGTGCGCTGCTGAGGCCGCGGATGTCAAATGTAGGCCCGCAAGTGCCTCTGTAATGCTGCTGAAGCGAGGAAGGCCGGCCAAGTCTGCGCCCCTCTCCAGCTCGATGGTGTGACCTGCACCATTAGGGCGCATGATTATGCTTCATACATTCCCAGAAATCGCACCCACATACTTGAGTACATGGGCGATGCAGGGCTATTGCACTTTCCATGCTATTACTAAAAAAATCCATACAACATATCCAAGGCAGAGGGGGCGCGGGCGGACGTCACATACGTATTTGGGGCGGTGCGCGGGGGCGCGGACTGGTGGGCGCCAGATAGATATTATCACGCTGGTGGTGAATTGATAAAGCCGGTGTGTGCCAGAGGCGCAGTGTACGTATTTGGGGCGATGCGCGGGGGTGCGGGCAGGTGGACGCCAGATATATATATTACCACGCTGGTGGTGAATTGATAAAGCCGGTGGGCGCCAGAGGCGCAGTATACGTATTTGGGGCGGTGCGCGGGGGCGCGGACTGGTGGGCGCCAGATAGATATTATCACGCTGGTGGTGAATTGATAAAGCCAGTGTGTGCCAGAGGCGCAGTGTACGTATTTGGGGCGATGCGCGGGGGTGCGGGCAGGTGGACGCCAGATATATATATTACCACGCTGGTGGTGAATTGATAAAGCCGGTGGGCGCCAGATGCGCAGTGTACGTATTTGGGGCGGTGCGCGGGGGCGCGGACTGGTGGGCGCCAGATAGATATAACCACGCTGGTGGTGAATTGATAAAGCCGGTGGGCGCCAGATGCGCAGTATACGTATTTGGGGCGATGCGCGGGGGTGCGGGCAGGTGGACGCCAGATATATATATTACCACGCTGGTGGTGAATTGATAAAGCCGGTGGGCGCCAGATGCGCAGTGTACGTATTTGGGGCGGTGCGCGGGGGCGCGGACTGGTGGGCGCCAGATAGATATAACCACGCTGGTGGTGAATTGATAAAGCCGGTGGGCGCCAGACGCGCAGTATACGTATTTGGAGCGGTGCGCGGGGGCGCGGACTGGTGGGCGCCAGATATATATTATCACGCATGTGGCGATGGGCGTCGTGCAGGCAAGGGGTGGGGACTACCTGATGGGACGCATGGGCGGTCTTGTTTTATGCTGCAAAGGGCGACGCCGTAAATAGCAGATGCTTGCACCTGCTTCAATGCCTCGTTCAAAACATAGTTTGTCAGGTTGGAGCGCAACTTGTCGTTCACTGCGGGGATGACCGTCTTCGCAAAGTTTGTTGCCAGCTGGGGGTTCATGCTGGTGCGCGCATCGGCATGAGCGGTTCTCGCTTCCTCCCACTGCTCATTGAGCAGCATTACCTCCCTAAGAAGCTTGTGGAGGGGAGTGTTCTTACGAAGGTTGCGAAGGTGCCGCTTCATCAAAAAGTTTGGTGCTTTTCCGCGCTGCGTGGACCGGCATCCAGCAGTGAAGACACGTTGGCCCAGTACTTTGCATTGTCGGTCAGCTCCTTGTTTAGATACAATGCGCACTCGGGGTAGCATTGCTGTAGGGACTGATACAGCGCCTCGAATGTCACTTCAGAAATCTGAGCACGCGCGATGGCGAAGTCCCTGGAGAGCTGCTTGTTGCGCTGGCCAAGGCGAGCAGCGAGATTCTTGCAAAGGTTATTGTAAATGTGCCAGATGCGCCACTGGATGGATGCATGTCTGAACACCAGCTCAGCGGCAGCTGTTGCTCCAGGGTCAGCGTCGATGAAGATAACACCAAGGCAGATATCAGTGCCGCGTAGAAAGGTTTACTGCCACTCGTAATCCACAGTCCCCTCACGTAGCACGAGGCTGACAGTATGTCCATTCCTACGCAAACGATGTATGTTAGTCACATGTGCATTACCGCATAAGCTTTTTTTCAACAAAGACAAACAATGGTGTGGCAACACACAATTGCATGCTAGGAACTTGTCCAGAGCCGTGACGAGGCCTAGGGCCCGAATTGGGTGGTCAGGTAGGTATTGTCGTGGATGAGCAAAGAAAGAATGTCTGCGGCTCACTTGCGTTGTTTTGGGGACATCCATAATAGATGTTTCAGCATGTTCTTGCAGTCCACTATGTAAACCACCACCCACTGGTCGCCATGTCACTTGCTAGAAGGGTGGATAGCAGAGTGTGCGAATCATGTGTCTCACCCTTGGGCATGCCACCGATGTTCTTGATGTCCTTGGAATTGAAAGAGGTCAGCCTGCTCAGGAACGCCTGCCGGCATCGGTATGCTCTTCTCCAAACAGTAGCGAGTGCAGGAAAGAGGTATGGACGTGTTTTCGAAGTTGTGTACCGCCTCGAAAGCGATCTGGCATATATGGTGCGCCGGTAACTGGCAAGTCACGCACAAACGGCACGACGGTAGCTCGGGATGGCGGCACGCCGGGTACGCACACTGCCCGCTGGGACGATCCGAGTCGTGGGCCATGATGAAGGCCACAATCGGAACCCACTCACGCAGCGGGCACGCGCGTAGGGGGTAGGCAAGAGTGTCGTCCTGGTCAACGGATGCGCTATCGTGGTCTATGTCAAAGGGTAATAGCAGGACACCGGCATGATGGCAACGTCTCCACCGAGCCGACCGTCGCGCGGCGGCAGCGCGCGCGAGCTACGCGCGGCGTGTGCGCCGGGAACATCAGTCAAAAGTACTGATTTTTGAATAACACATAATGTACTGTGGTGAACCGGGTTCACCATGAACCTAATAACGTTTCCCTAATATATATACACACACACACACACGTATATATACCTGTGTGTACATACTAACAAATATGCACACATACACATACACATACACATACACACACACACTACACACTACACACAATATTGGATCTGATACATGTTCGTTATTTATACGTGATACACGGATTACGCACGCACGCCTTTTCAGATTTACCTGTCGCGACGACTAACAAGCAAGGATTTCAAACATAAAATCGTGTCTGGTTTTGCCAGAGGGTGCGAAGGCTGTTTTACAATGAAGAAGCGGCATTCTCTGGCCAAGGAGGCACACCGAAAGAGGAGGAAAAATGTGGAGGCGGACCCGGATGAAGGCGGAACCGGAAAACGGGAGGGCGTTGCGGAAGGCCGCAGCGAGGTGGAAGATGGCATGCGAGCTGGCAGTGGCTGTCCTAAGTAGCTCCCCGGCCGGGAAAGCATGGCTCACGGGCGATGGGGCATCAACATGTTTGGAAACCCGCTAGTACCTATAACTTCATTCACCGGTTGAAACCAGGGTTGGGCTGCAGTATCTACAGCACTAACTGCAGGCTGCAGAAACTGCAGCATGCAGTTAAGCTCCTGCACTGCAGCCTACAGTACTTCCCGAAAAGGGGCTGCAGTGCAGTTACCCAAAGTGCCCCAAATCTCACTGGATAACGTTTGGATATGGCGCCCGCCAATGATAATAAGCTGTATGTATGGCGACGGTTTCGGCTGTCGGAGCGCAGCGGATAGCACCGTACTCGCCCGTACCATCACACGTCGCCGCATCGGGGCATCGGCCAGCAGACCACACACACCTGCCGAACCTATCCTCACTTCACGCTCACCCAGGCACCACTACATGTCATCCTCCTCTCGTCACTTTTCGTCAATTAAATGAAGGGAGACCAATCTGCCGCGAAGCAGGGCGCAGCGGCGATGGCGGACGAGGCGATGGCGGAGGACAGCATCGCCGCCGCCGCGGCCAGCACTGCAGCGGAGCTGTGCTCCTGGCCTAAGCCAAAACATATGTGGTGCCCCCCCCCCCCCCACACACACACACACACAACACACATGTTGACTTTACCCCCCCTTTTACTGCTGGCTGATGTTTGCCGACTGCCGCCTGCTCCCTACCCGCAGACCATCAAAGTCAAAAAGATCACCACAAGGATGTGTGAAAATTCAAAGTCAAAAACACACTGTACGCCGACGATGTGTGTGTCCGCTTTGGCAAGGCAGCGCTAACGTTCACCACCCCGGTGAAAACCAGGTTCATCCGCGTATGCCCTTCTTCTTTTCCCCTCATCCCTGAATTACCTAGGATTGCTGTATGTGTGCCGGGCTCACAGATTGAGTACGAGCGCGCTGGTCTTATCACCATGCACTTAAGAAATAGAATGAACCCGGAGAACATGGGTGCCTGCGTCTTCGTTCAGAGGAACCTGGACCTGGATGCCAAGGTCAAGGCGCTACTGGCGTCGTACTACGGAGAGGCTGCTTTCAGCGCCGTGGCGGCGGATCTACTCAAGCCATGCGGAGAGGATTGGCTGGCCAGCCAAGTCCTTGAGGGCGAGGGCGAGGGGGAGGCCAGCCGCATTCAATAGGAAGCGGTGGAGTCCATGCTGTAGCAGCATGGAGCCGAGAGGCGGGAGATTAGAGGAAGTTTCATGCTTTTTTACGCGTATTTCACTATGCATGCGTTGGGACATCATCGTTGGACACACACAAATGCACACACAATAGGCTTTTCCCCTATGTTGACAAAGTAATGATGTATATATTACATCTTCCACCACGATTGCTGTCCCTCTGCATCCGCCATGGCTGCCCCTTTGCCCCTGACTGTCCCGCCCTTCCCTACAATCGGCAGTTTCAGTGCTATTGCAGGCTGCACTGCAGCATGCATTATTGCAGCATGTTGACTGCAGCATGCATGCAATAAAGGAAAGTGGACTGCAGCTCCACCCTGGTTGAAACCACTATCATACCGTTCGGGTAGTTGCACTAGGACAGTAAACATTAGGGGGTAATCACATAAACATGCTTAGAGCATTCCGGCGCCCGCCACAAGGCAGCGGCCCACCAGAAGCGGAGGATCATGAGTGCGGCAGGCATGGCGGCACCACCCCCGCCCACCTTCACGCGTTGGGCGCTGGTAACCCCTGAGACCCGTGCTCGGCTCGGTGCGGTAGGGGGCTGAGCGGCGGGGTGGCTGGTTGTCGATGACAATCCTCGGATCTCGCGACGGCCGGGGAGCCCTACGGGAGGCTTTTCAAATAATACTCGTAGTCCCGGTATAGCGCTTGCTAGCGCCGCTGGGGAGTAGGTAGCCATGTACGGGGGCTGCGAAAAATAATTCATAAACGACCTCGGCCTTGCGTTAGCCTTTCCGAGATCCGCCTACGGGTGGGGAGGGGTGTGTGTATAACTCGGGCGGGAGCAGCCTATTCACTAGCCTCCCGGACTGTCTCGTAATTATACCGTAATATGGCACGTAATCGCGATTTTCCGAGGGAATGGGCGTATAATCATCGTATTTAGCGTATAATCGCACATTTTCTGCTACAAAAGTATGACGAGGGTGTCCGAAACGCCGGCGGCATGCTTCGCTTTGTTCCTTTCGCCGTTTCCGAGATCCGCTCGCTGGCCCCGCACGCTGAGGCCTTCTTTGTGGAGCTCTCGAAAGCTAGCCACACACACACATTGGCCAAAAATTCGGCCAGCTCTTGTACGCGTGGCGCCGCCGTTTCTCCTTGCTCATCAACATGGCACGTGCAGACAACGTTCTTGGCGGGGTCGCGGCCGCGCGCGCGGCACGTGATGGTGCTCTAGCGCATGCGTCGCGTCGCTCGTCGGCCTGTGTTGCTATGATCCGGGTCATTGGCTTCAAGCGTACTCGCCGCGGCTGATGGCCTACCCTGGGGCGGTGGCCCCCATCGGTTTCATGTTCCCCTTTCGGTCTTTCTGTCGTTACTTGGCTTCAGTGCTTCCCTTGACCCTTTGGTTCCTTGCAGCTCGGCGACTTCGTGGTTCCCTTGGCTCTTCCTTGGTTCTTGGCTCCTTGGCCTCCTGCTCGACCTTGGTTTCAGGCTTATGTCTCTCTTTTGCTGGCAACCTTTCATAGTTGTTGTTAGTTCTATTTGTAGTGCGCATATGTTAAAGCACTGATGTAAAAAGCATTTCTGCTACTGGTAGGCTCAATAGTCGCAAGGATGTGCCCGGCTCGCCCGCGTTCCGTAACATGGTACCAGTAGTAGCATGTTGTGCCATCCCCATAGCACATTGGACCCACATCGCGCCTTGCGCGCCTATCCGTAATCGTTGGGACTTTCGCCACTCTGTACTTTACCGCCTCACCAGCTCCGTGACGACGCAACGCCCAACGGTACCGTAGGTCTCAAGCCGGCTAAATTGCAGTCGCGCGGACACTTCACCATGCGCCGGAGCCGCCGGAGCGCCAGTGACTGACCCATACCAACCCCCGCCGCTGCAAGCCGCCGGCGCTGAGTTGTGGTGTGCCATGGGGCGTCGCAACTCCTAGCGCGTGTTCCTGAGGGCAAAAAGGGCTAAACCGCTGCTAAGGGGACTTGGGAAGGGGTTACCAAGAAAATGCGTTGCTGCGCGTGTGGCGCCTCGTTCACGAAGAATCGGTTCTACGACACGCACAAATGGACGGAGGCGTGCGCCACGTCGCCTCCGGACACCGCCGCGCGTGTCGCAGCCGGTGGTGATGGCGCCCTTGCGGTAGCTGCTGCACCGTACGGCCGTCACGCCTCTGCTCCGTCCGCCTCTGCTCTGACCGGAACGCGGGACGAGCCGGGTGATATGCATCGATACCGTCGCCGCCGCCATCGCCCCCGCCGCCCTCTCCGCCCCTCTCGTCTCCCCGAAACGAATCAGCGATCCCCGCACTACCCAGGGGCGGGGTGGGGCGTTCGGTGTCATCTGATGGTGGCATGGCGGCAAGCACGGCAGCGCAAGAGATGAATGCCGAGCTTCACGTGGGCGCTATCATAACCAAGACGTTCGGGACGCGGGGGAGCTTTCTCGGCCAAGTAGCCCCCCCCCCCCCCCCCCCCCCCCCCCCCCCGTTGCCCTATGCCCGCGTGAGAATAAGTACCGCGCAATAGTTTACAGCCACACTACGACCATATGTACTGCGCGCGTATACTGCGATTTTTGCGCATTTTCTAGCTAACCGGCAATTTCCGGTTTTCCGGGGCGCACGCGTAGCGGGCGGGTATCGCTGAATTTTGAAGCACATTCGCCAAGCGCGGCCATGGGCCTGCGACGCATCCAGTAGCCGCAACATGACCCCGCATGTTTTCAGAGTAGGGCATAGAAATACCCTAGATAACCTAAGATGTACACCGCATACATGCGATGTACCACCTTTGCATCCGGCAAGATCGATGTAGCATTTCACCACTGCTAATCCTTAGATGTAAATGCGTATGTGTCCACGATGCGCCATCGCATTAATTGTGCGACTACTAGGGGCGGCTAGCTCGAGGGAAAATAAGGATAATCCTTATATGCCCACAGGGCGGCAATCAGTTTGGCGACATGTGGCGTGCAGCCTGCGCACGGATTAAGACCCACCCGTTCATTAATACTTTTGACGCCTGTATTATTGAGCTTTTGATTGTCCCCGTTCGCAGTCATCCGAGTACCCCGTACAGGTACGTGTACCACCAGGTCGGCGGAATCGTGTGAATTAATCCTTCCAAAAAGGCCAGCAAAAAAATCTACCGCTAAAGGCAGTAGCGACTGCTAAGGCAGAAGTTATCATTCGTTAATGAAAATCCTACAATGTAGAAATCGCTAGGATTCTTCCGTATTACCCGAGTGTAGGAAAACGGTCGACGCGCGCCCGAAGTTATCATCCATCGGTGAGGTCATTTCCCCTATCTATGAATGGTCGGAGAAACGTTGTAGGAGCTCATTCCTCCGACCAGATCCCCCTTCCATTGTAGGACCGTATTTCCTCCAATAGGAGCCACCATGTGACACCATGGCGGACGATCGTCCCGAGCATGCCCCTCCCCCGGCTTGATTCCTCGGCTCACATCTCCTGCGCGTCGCTGCCGGGGACCCTGAGGGGCGTGGGCCGTGGCACGCACCCGGCGGTACTCTTGGCGAAGACACACGCGGCGCGGCTGCCCTCGAGTTGTCGGGCGAACTGATCTCGTGTTGAACTTCCCCCTTATTGCTACCGCATGCGGCTTCAAGCTCGCCGATGTCTGCTGCAGAGTCGTCCTCCTCGCCGTCGCCGTTGCCCCGTCCTACACGGAGTTGCCGGGCTGCGAGGCCTTGCCGTCGGGATGGGCCCCCCGCATGCCAGCGGAGCATGTGCGACTTCTTGCTGGGCTGTGCGAAGGCTGGTTGGGCACGTCGCGCTTGCAGCCCTGCGGGCTACCCTCGCCACTGAGGGGGCTTGGATGGACTCGTGCGGCTTTGTTTGGGTCATGGACGGCCACTGGACTAGTGGGGCTGACAACGCGCACGGGGCTCCCGGCTGCGGCCCGCCGACCTTGGCGGTTTGGTGGCCGTGGGGCTACGGGTTTAGCCGCCGGCGGGCCGGCCATCCCTCAAAGCAGAAGCAGTTGCTGCGGTTGCGCGGCGCTCAGGCTGCCAGACCCGGCATGCGCGTCTCCCAACGCGAGCTGATGGGAACGGTTATGACGATACATGGCCGGAGGAGGAGGCCGCAGCGGACGAATGTTGTGCGTTCGAGGGCGTATTATTGCGCGTCCCGCGCGCTCGTTTCATTTGCGAATCATAACTTGTGGCCAGCTGTGGGTGCTGGACCGTCGGAGAAAGGCCCGGCTGTATCGGCGGGTGCTGCGGTTCCTACAGTGCGTGGGCGCATACCGCGCATGCTTTTCATTGACAATCATGACTTCTGCCTAACAAGAGTTCCTTATGGTAATACAAGATAAACTTAAGCCGGTAAAAAGCGGCCGCCCTCAGCACGAGGCGGGATGGATGAGTGACGCGCGCCCGGTTGAGAGTCCAGGCCACGCGAGCACGGGAGGCGGTTGAGCGAGTAGGGCGATCCACGGACGCGTTGTGCGGCTTCGGCAACTGGGTGGCGGACGAATCTGCGCCGTTTGATGAGGCAGCGAGCACGCTCTCGAGCCGCCACCAAGCTCAGGACCCAAGGAAGTCTCTTGTGGCTACATATACTCGTACGTGCGAGCGTCCTGCGTCCAGCGAGCGCAAGTACCACGGTACTGGCAGATACCCCCCCCCCCCCCCCCTCCCCGGTGCCTGCCGCCTGTATCGTACAGGTAGGTTTTTTTCCCGCCCCCGGGACAGGACTGGCACCAGCGAAACCCTTGCAGCGTCTCTCGTATCGTAGTACTTTGCCTTTGCCCGACTCTAGCCCGTCAATTGGTTACACACGGACCACGCGTGTAACCATACCCATCGAGCAGACGTCTCCTCTACAAACGCACCAGGGTGGCGGCTTGGAAGAGGCACGGAGGTGCCCGCATACCGACTGGGCGGTTTCGCTAGTTGGCGGTTTACCGTGCGTACACTCTGACTCGCTGATGCTGGCTGAAAATAAAGCGACATCCATGGACACTCATCCGTTTGTTATTGTTCATTTTTGAATTGTAGTTATTTCGAGCAACGGTCAAGCGCCGTCACGCGCGCATCAGGCGGTGTCCTGTCATATATAGCTCTGCGCGCAGGACCCCGGGCCACAACCAACCTCGACACACCGGGAGCCTCCGCTGCCCCGTCCCATCCTCCGCTGTTTCCGCTCAGGGTGGGCGCTGCCCGGGCTGTGCTGGACGGCGCTGCCACGCCGCCCGTGCGCCCGGCTCGGCCGCTGACAAACAAGACGCGACTCGACCTGGTCCAACCGTGCGGCCACCACCATGTTCTACTCCACGCAAATCCTGGCCAAAAAGGGCCCGCTCGGCACCATATGGATCGCCGCCCACCTAGAGCGCCGCCTGAAGCGCCACCAGGTGTTCGAGACTAGCATCACGCTGTCAGTTGGTGCGCCCCCACCCCCTTAACTCCCATCGCGCTTGGGCTGCACGCCCCACCACGCCTAGCCTAGCCCAGCTCTCCACCCAGCCTAGCCCAGCCCAGCCCACCCACAGCCCAGTAAAACACCGCGCCGCCTTCGCTGGAAGCGTATGGGGCATGCCAATGGCGGAGCAGGTGGGGTTCGCTGGGCAGGGAGCTGACCTCCGATTGCTGGGTGGCTGCTGTGCTCTGGCCACCACCGCCGCCCATAGACTCCATCATCAACCCGGAGGCGCCGCTCGCGCTCCGCCTCTCGGGCCAGCTGCTGCTGGGCGTGGTCCGCATCTACTCGCGCAAGGTGGGCTACCTGTTCCAGGACTGCAACGATGCACTGCTGAAGATCAAATCGGTGCGTGCTGGCCCGTGCCTCGCCGTCCACAACGCCGCCGCTGCCTGCCAATGCCATCACTCATGCCATGCCTCAGCAGTGGAACGTCCACCCGCCCAAGCTCGCCCCGCCTGCTCGTCTGGCCCTCAGGCATTTGCGCAGACCGGGCTGGTGGACCTGCCGGAGGACCAGGCGACGGCCAACCTGGCGGCCATCACGCTGCCCGAGAACTATGACAACCTGGAAGTCTTCACCGATGCGGCCACCGGCTCCATTACGCTCACGTGCGACCAGTCCCCCAGCCCCCTTCGTCTGCCTAGGGAACCCAGTTCCTGGCGCTGATGCGCCCCCCCCCATCACCCTATCGACAGGTTTGAGCACGGCGAGCACGAGGAGATGTACGACGATCTGGCCTTCACGGTCAGGGACGAGTCCATCACTCTGGATGCGGACTTCAACGCACTCGCCTTTGACGCAACACCCGCGCACGGTGCGCGCCTGCCGCCTCAACTCCCTACCCACCCGCCTGCCTTTCTGGCCTTCACTTCATGCCGGGACAAGCCACCCGCCCCCCCTCGCCCAGCCATGATGCCCTTCCCTCGCCATCCAATCTCGGGGCGCTGATGAGACGCTGCCGCCTCATCACCTGCAGATGAGGTTTTTGATGCCGGGCAGGAGCTGGACCTGGAGGTGAGCTTCTCCCCCCTCCCATTCCCCGTGGCCCCTCCATTGACATCGCTGCCTCCCGACACGGGGGCCGTGATAGGCAAGAGAGAGCTCGTCAACTGAGCACGGCGTTGCCCTGCTCCGCAGAACATCGAGACCCACTCGGACATGGAGGATGACCAGCCGGAGCAGCTGAGGTCGGCGGACGATGGCGCAGGCGAGGGTGCGGCGCTCGACATCGGGCAGGACCTGCTGGGGTCGGCGGACCTGCAGGCCGCGGGCGGTGGCAGCGATCACGACATGGGTGACGACGACTACCAGGACGACGAGGTGGTGGAGGTGGTGGAGGAGGACACCGCCCTCGGGAGCCTGGCGACGCCGGGTGCGCCTGCGGCGGGTGGCACTCCGGGGCAGGGCGACACCCCGGGCCTGCCGGGCGCGGACACCCCCGGCATCGAACTCGGCGTGGTGGACGATTCGCCGGAGGCGACCCCCGAGGCGGCGCCGGAGCTGGGCGTGGGCGGGGTGGTGGTGGAGGAGGCGCCCTGGGCGGGCGGCGAGGGGGAGGCGCATGCCGGCGCGGCGCGCCAGAGGTCAGCCAGGGCCACAGAGGTAGGAAGCGAGGCACCCGGGGGTGCTCGCCCCCCTTCCGAGCGGGTCAGAGAGGAGCCAGGGGGCGAGGGGGGGGGTGGGGGGGGGGGGGCATTGCAATCCCTATGGAAACCACACTTCTCTGGTTGCGACAAACCAACGCATCCCAGCACACAAAACATTCACCGCGCTTAGACTGTACAGTGCATGGGAGGAGTGTATACGCTGCGTTTCTAGGGCTTTTTTAAGATTAAGGTTCGGTTTTGTGAAGATGAACAATGTGTACAATATCCATTCATCTGCCGCGTAGATACACATAACGCAGTACTACATGTCACAGGCACACACACATGTAGCGTGTATTGTTTTCGGTACTCGCTATGTGACACTATGTCATACGGACATGTCTGTCGCTATGTTGTACTGTCGCTATGTGACACTGTCATACAGACATGTGTTGCTCCTAAACCATCTTCAGATGTGCGGGATTGCCCCTGAGAGTTGCCGCTCTGTGCCAAGGGTGGGGTGGTGATGGTGGCGATGCCCGAGCGGCATTCGCCGCCTGAATGGCTGACTGGCTGACGCGGCGCGGTGGGGCCTGCGACCCCAGGCGCAGGTGGACGACGGCGCCCATGGGCGGCCCGCCACGGAGCTGCCCGGGGCGGCCATCCGCGCGCTGCTCGCGAACCGCGCGCCGCTGCTGGCCAAGCGCGGCTTCCGCGCGGCCTTCCAGCTGCCCGGCGGCGCCAAGGTAAAACCGGCAGCGTGCCCCTCCTCCCTCACTGACGAGACACTATGAGAACGGTACTCCGGCCACTGCGTTTTTGGCTTCGGCCTCACCAAGCGGGGCCGGGATCTGCTATCCAAAGTATGTACTGCGGGTGCGGATACGGCAGTAGGAGCGCGTGCGAGCAAGAGTCTGTCAGAGGTCAAATGGAGACGAAAGAATACCGGAACCCAAGCGAATATTCTGCTAGGCTGCTTGCAAGCTCGATTTGAGGCTTACCATAATGGTTCTTATTAAAGGTGCGCCGGCACGTGGAAGTGGGCCCTGTCAGGAACGGCGGGTGCTCTACCGCCCGTCCTATTTTGAGCCTCAGGTCGGGCTTGTATGCAACCTGTGAGAACATCCACTGTAGCTCTGCTATTCATTCGTCCGCATTCGACCTCTGGCGGGCAGGGCAGGCCCTTGCTCGCCGGTGTCCATGCTACCGCGTCGGCGCCCGTAGTGATGTTCCCGTGATATTAACCGGACTGGACAAAGCTTGCGTTGTCAGTACGCACTTGTTCCCTTATTTGGCGCTGACTAGAATCACACCGCTCCGCGGTCACAAGTTATGCGCACCACATGCATACCTCTGTGCTGGCGGCGGCATGTACCTCCCTGTGGATGCCTCTTGGCGGATGAAGCCGCGCATCGCCCCGCATCCAGCTTTGTTTACACTGCTGACCCCCCTTTCTGGTGCACATGCATGCAGGTGGACAAGAGACGCAAGCAGATTCACACGCAGAACACCATGAAGCTGCCCGCCGTGCCGGGCCCGCTCAGCGGCCCGCTCACCGAGCTGTGGGAGCGGGCCAACGACTTGGCCGTGGCGGCGCGCGTGGCGGCGGTGGCGGCGGACCGGCGGGAGGCGGTGGCGGCCAAGGAGGCCAAGGCGGCGCGCAAGCGGGCGGCCAAGCAGGCGGCGGCGGCGGATGTGCCGGAGGAGACGGCCCACGAAGCTGAGCTGGAGGAGGTGCAGTGCGGCCTCGCGGTCCCTCTTGCCCCAGCGTGCCTTGGGGTCATAGCCAACATTGACGCCGATGATGATCGTACCGTTTTCGTTACTTCAAACGCCCATGCCAGAACCGCCTTTGCAGCTCCGAGACAAATCGGCTGCTGTGCGGCGCCGATAGCCCTGTGCATCTCCCTGATAGTTTCGCAGTTCTCCTGCTCACGTATGGATGGATTTTGACTGTTCTCAGTCTATTAGGATGAAAGTTTGGCAATCAGAAACAGAATAGAAAATGAACAGGAAATTCCTTTCTGACCTCCTCCAAGGGAAAGGGGTGATTTATCCGCAGAACGTTTGTGTTTGTGTGGTAATGAGTATCTACATGGGTATACATCTCTAGATCCCCACGGACGTCGTCACATCACCTACACTGTATGTGTGCCATGCGCAGGCATCAATCGTACCGTCCGTTGCGGGGACGTGCTGTTCGGTGGTGTTCTCCGGGGCACGCAGTGGCGCTGATGCACCTGGTTGTGCCGCCCGGCAGGACGCGCCCCAGGAGGATGGCGGTGCGGAGGGCGCCGCGGTGGACATCGACCTGGTGGACGGCATCGAGGAGGTGGCGTCCGAGGCGGAGTACGTGCCGGACGACGACGGCTTTGGCGACAACGAGGTGCAGGTGGTGGAGGAGCCGGAGGAGGGCCCGGGCGAGGCGCGCGAGGTGCGGCGGCCGGACCCGGGCCTCCTTCGCCCCGCCTTTCCAACCTGCCATCTGGTCGGATCACTCGGTGGAATCGCGCGGTGGGGTCTCAGATATAGTTTCTCTCTCTTCACGGGGAGGGGGGTTGCAAATACATATGTATATATACATATATGTATATATGTATACATATATATCAAGACAGATGTATACATATATATACGTGTGTAGATACATATGTATATGTAATACATTTACTTCGGCTAGCTGCAAATGGCCATCGGGAAAAAGATACAAAGGAATCATAAAAATAATCATGAATAAACAAACATTTTTTTGCAGCCATATCGCCTCTTTAGGTAGCCACTACAGACTGCGTACCGTACCGGGTGCCGGACTCATTTGGTGTACTGACGTAGAAATAGTTTGTTACTTACGGTGCCCTAAAACCCTAAAACCCTAAAGATGGGATAGCGTGACGAGCGCTCATCGTACCAGTGTTCCGGGAGGAAGTCTGAAGGAACACCTGTATCCTGAGAAAATGTGGCGTGGGACGGCGCAGGAGATCGAGGTGGAGGAGGAAGAGGGGGGGGAAGGGGAGGAAGAGGAGGAGGAGGAGGAGGAGGGCTTGCCCGCCGCTGTGGAGCTGATGCAGTCGGGCGACCAGGAGCAGGAGCAGCCCAACGCCAACTCCGACGCCGCGGCCACCACGTTCACCTCCAACACGCGCGCGGTGCTCAAGCACGTGCGCGGGCTGTCGGAGAGGGCCAAGGCGAAGGCCGCCGAGGCGGGGCAGCGGGCCAGGCCCGACATCGTGGGCTTCAGCCGGCTGGTGGCGGGCAAGAAGCGTCTCGATGCCTCGCGCTGGTTCTTCGAGATGCTGGTGCTCAAGTCCAAGGACTACCTGGACCTCGAGCAGAAGGAGCCCTACGGGGACATCAAAATCAGGGCGGGCGCGAAGCTCATGGCGGCCATCTAGCTACCGGTCTCCCCCCCCCCCCCCCCCCCCGCCCCCGCCCCCCAGGTTGTCCACGCGATTCCTCAGGGCTCGAGCCCGATCAATGCAGGGCCGCCTTGACACCCGCGGCCGCCGAGTGGGAGCCCGGCCACGGAGCCTGGCGGGCGCAGTTGTTTGTTGACAGAGTTGAAGCGGAAAGGCCCAGCCACCTTTTCGGATTTACATATGTAAGATGTGCGCCGGCTAGGGCGCACCGCTTGTGAGCAGAGCAGGGCCACCCGCCAGGGAGCCGCCACATCCATCCATCCACCGCTCACTTGCTGGGTAAGCCGAGAAAGAGGAAGAGGGAGGGATGGAGAGAGCGGGCTTACATGTAGGCAAAGGGTGCACTTAGTCCAGGGGGGAATGGCGGGGGGGGGGGGGGGGGGGGGGGGGCGGGGGGGGGGGGGGGGGGCTGACCATGGGTTGGGTTGGGTTGGGTTGGGTTGGGTTGGGTGGGCTCGAGCGGAGTGTTTGATCTACACACCCGGCGGGTCTCGACGTCACCACCCTTGCACGCACACTTGAAACACACGGCCCCGCGGCTGCACGACGTCCCAATCCTGCCGACGAAAGGCTTATGTCCACGAGCAAGAGGCAAAACAGCGGGTGGCGTCCCCAGTCAAGTGGCAGTGAGGGGCTGCGCCCTTGGACCTGGCATAATCGGAGCCATAGTAAACGGGGAGAGGTGAGTGTCTACAGGTGGGTAGGGTATAGTTACCTGGCGATAAGGACTAGGCAGTGAGCGAGCACCCATACAGTAGTTCACATTTACAAATCTGCCCCATATTGGCTTAACGCGGCGCCTTTATGCCTTATAACTATGGACAGGCGAGCTACTATCACTTGCACTACACCTGCACACAAAAGTCTTGCCCCCTTGTCAAGCATCGATTGTAAATTGGCCAATTATTGTGAGCCCTCACCTTCGTTTCCGGCCGCGCCCTTCCATCTGCCATACGTGAACATGACATCATGCGTGGGGGCAGCCAAACAAAAAGTAGCGTTTGTTGTGCTCTTGCTGTAAAAGCCATACGTGTGCGTGTCATTGTTCAGGGCTAGTAATGAATTTGATAATACAATGTCACGAGGGCACGAATTTTCATATCGCACGTGTATGCGTTCTATGTGTACGGCTGCACGCCAAGAGTCGGCTCTACCATCGTCGAACACAATCACAAAGGCGCGCTCTCCCCACCGTCGGCATGCAAGCAAGTGAGCACTTCCCGCAAAACGGCCAGTAATGCAACTAAGGCCTGCTCCAAAACCAGTCCACCTACAGCTGCTGCCCGCATTCAATGCGCCTTTGGTAGAGCCGGGCTTCAGCCCGTACTGCCCAGGGGAGCAGCCCCGAGTCAGCAGGGGGGTCCATATGGTTACCTGCTAGGGCATCGTCCAGGATATGTGGTAGGGCTGGCCATCGATACGCTCGTCCCTTGTTCTGCTTTGGGGCTGCGCCCAGCGGGCCCCTACGCGGGGATAATCCGCTCGCGCGGGGCGTGTAGTCGCTACAACGCCCTTTTATCGAGATGCGGGTCGCGCGGTAAGCCACCGTACTAGGGCTTGTAGAACCAAAAAATATTTGCATTGGGGGCCCCCCACCCCAACCTCCATCTGCTAGATTTCCACCGACGGGCCCGGCAGGATTCGAACCAGCGCCGAGCGGAATCACGAGCGTAACAGGCAGAGCTACCCGCTTGGCCGTGCCCGGTGGAGCGAAGCGCTGGAGCATGGTGCGATTTCCGGGGGATAATAAACGGCGGGTACATCAGCATTTACGGTGCGGTCACGTGATCACGGGTTCATGCTGCCGGGCTACCGCGTACAGACCGGCGCAAACCCGTAAGGCTCGAGACAGTGTAGTGTACTGCACCACTGATGATGCACATTATGCACCACTGATGCACTGATTAGTACATGTACTGCGACATAGCCACGTGGCCTGCATGGCCCCGCCCGTACGCGCTTTAATTAGCGGACCCAATGCGGAATGATCAGGGGCGGGCCCTTCCCAGATGCGGAGTCAAGTCCATGTAAAGACAGCTCGAATGTCAATTTAGACATAAGACGAAAACTTCATACGAACTTAATATGACTTAAGACGAAAACTTGATTTATTTGTAACAAATTTCAAATTTCAAATAGCCTACCGTATGCGGGTTGGTTAGGGCGGGCCCTTCCTTGATGCTAGGTAAAGACAGTTTGTCAAGACAGAAGCTTGATTCAGTGGTAATAAATTCCAAATTTAAACTAGCGGTGCAAAAACCCGCCACATATATCCGGATCCATTTGGAGCAAGACCGGGACCGCCTCGACTGGCTGCCTCCTCGTGTGGAACGCGCTGGCGATCGATCCGGGAGATATCGCGCCGCGCGCAACACGGCGAACCCTCGTATGAGGGCGAACACCGAGCGCGCGAACTCTCGTGAACGACGCCCATACTTGCTTCCGGCTTCCGGCTTCCGGCGCGAAGCGCGGCGTCTTGTTCAATTTTGTAATTGTGCACGATTGGACGCCCACGGTAGTGGTTGTCTAGGGCTACCTTGAAGCTACCTATAATGACTCGCGCGCATAACTCATGTCCCGAACGGTCTCTTGGCTGCGCCGGCTCACGATCGCGATGGGCGTCACCGTGAGCGTCGCAGCCCGCGCGACGCACAACACCCGCGACGGGCCGGCATCACTCCGGGTGGCGACTCGACCACGCACGGACATAGACGAGGACCCCCCCCCCCCCCCCCCCCCCAAAGGTCTCGACAAGGAGCTCATGGCTGCCGCCCTCATGGGGGCAGGCGCAGCACATGACCGTCCAACGACTCCCCTCATTGTGGTGGCGCCGGCCGACACAACGAGAGTGACGACGCGATACCGTCCCGACCGATCATGCCTATTTTCCGGTCCCTTTACGGCGGCGCGACGAGCGCTCCTTGCCCTAGGCGGCCCGCTGCCCCAAGGAGTCGCTCGCGCAACCCGGCGGGTCAGCGTGGCCGCCCAGCCAGCAGCATGGACTCGCCGGGAGGGCTGCAGCCGAGAGCATGGCAGCGCCATGCGGCCGCGAACGTCAGTCGTCGGTTGAGCACCTCCGACGGGAGGCGCTCATCATCGAGTCGCGCGGGGTTGTACAACGACTCCATCAAGGCAATATGGCGAGAATGCCGAGATCATCGTCCCGATCTTCCACCTGGAGTAGAGCGGCGCGCTGCCGGAGCAGTACGCCCCGCCAGACAGAGCGACAAGCAGCACTACGGTGCAACAGCTGCCCGCCTATTTTCGAGGGAGAGCCGCCGGCAACATCGGCCGCACAGACAACAAGCGCATCGAGACCAAACGACGCGCCACCCAGATCCCCCCCGCTTGTCCCCAGCGGAGGCCAACAACATCTTGAGATAACCTAGCACCGCATTGAGCCCGCCCGCCCCCGAGCCCAACATGTGCAACGCTCGCTGCCGGCGGGACGCCTCGGTTGCCTGAGCCGTAGCGTAAGTTGCAGCTCAGCTGATCACTCAACTGGTGGGTAAGGAGTAAGTTGAAGGGCGAACATGGGGGAGCCCTAGCAGCACCCGCCGGGATAGTGGGCGTCAGCTATCGCGAGGAGGGAGACTGGCGCTAATGTTGGGTTTGTATGTGGCTCTCGCAACACGAGGAATGCCCGACCAGAGTGGACTAGGGTTAGACCGTTAGGGTAGGGATAGGACTGGCCGGGGTTAACCAAATTGTAAAAAGGGAAATACCTGTACAACGGAGACGGGATGTGCCCGCTAGCTCAGGTCGGGATGTGCCCGCTAGCTCGGCCTTCAGAGGGTTGCACGCAACGCATTGTAAATAATAGGCAGTGTGCGGGTTCGCGCCGCCGGGCCGTAAGACAACTGACCTTTTTTAAATCAAAGAGTGACTCAGTCAGCGGAGGAACAAAGTTGTACACCCCTCCACATCAGAAGTCCCAGGCCCCTTTCTCACCGAATCCGAGCTTACGAAAAGTAAGGCAGCTGAATATAGGCTTTATGACCTGAAATCCTGGAATATTGCACATTTATGATTAGCCTTTACCACCATAGGGTGTAAGCAATCCCCTTGGCCCTAACAAGTGCCGTACACGAGTGGCACTTGCACCACACTGAGCGTTTCTAGTACCCCCACAAGAACAACGGGGGTTGGTGCCCCGCGCGTCCCGCCGCGCATGCATAGACCATTGCATGTTGGGATGGCCATGGGTGGGCGAGGAAACATATCAGCAACGAGACTAGGGCCAAGTAGCACAGTCCGCGTGACACCGGAGTCGTACCAATGCGCGCCACTGAGGGGCGCATATCGGGTAGCATATGTGGGACGAGCCAAAACACGCTGCAACATGCCGCGCCTCGTCCGGATGATGAGAACTTCTAGGCGCTCCGCGGGGCGGCGCACTAGGGTCATTATGCAAATAGCTCCGAAACCAGTCTGACAATTCTGATTTTTTATTTTTCCTTGGGCTGGGGCCATAGTGGCGTGCGCCCGTGCGCACGATGTGGCGTGATACCATCGCCACTGCAGTGCCGCCTTGTGTTGCAGCTCTCAAACTCGGGGTATCGCTCAGTGCGTTGCGAGGAAACGTCAGAAAATTTCTTATAAATACCACTAAAAACTACGCGAGCAGGGCTACAAATTCCACAGGAGAAGCACGGTCGTCCAAGGCCATATTTAGGCATTTTTTGATTTTTATGACGTCTGTGTAATCGTGTGGTCAACATGTTGGCGTGAAACTTTACGCCAAGGGGATCTCAAAACCTGATACACGGTGGCGGGACAGTGTGTTTTATGTGCTTGTGCACGGACTACTCATACTTGACACATACCCCCCTTGAGCGATGCCCACGGCCGCCTTTCCGGATCCCCCCTTTCACAACAATATTTCCACCAGCATTGACGCATTAAGGTGCACGACATTGCGGCCGCCCCACTGGCCTCAGCACGGCGCGCTATGAGCATGCGGCCATGCACTGCTATAGAAAAGCGTTGGCCTACGGCAAGGAGGCCGCGAGAACCCCTCTTTCGCCTGCGCGTGGAACGATCATAGCCGCATTTTGTCCATGATTTTGTCGTAAACCATCGTCATCGACACGTAGGGCTTGGTCCAGGTCATGAATGAGCTAATTTCAGTGCTCTTTGTGTATGGTGGATAGTAATCATACCAAGGGTGATGTGGCATGAGTACGGGGGCTGTGGTGTCCCATGCCTATTTGTGCACACGAGTGGCGCAATTTGTGGTTTTGAAGCGCTAGCGCCGGAAGCCCTGCCTGCTTTTGCCTGAATGAAAGCGTTGACGGCAACGGCCACCGCGTGGCAATACGGGTTGTATCGCGCTGTCGCGGCATTCCCCCCCAGCCGTATGATCCTGAGTAACACGCATGCACGCGCGCACGGTCTGTGTAGCCGCGCATGGGCATGGGCATGCGCATGGGCATGTGGATCAAATTCGCAAACCCTATACTTATGTGGAAAGGTGTAGTGAGAAATTCATTTTACAAATTTGAAATATTGGTACGGGTACCCTATAATCCTTACAGCCCAGACTCTCTCGGCGGGACTAGCGCTACAGGGTACAGGCCAGGTGCTGGCAGCGACTAATCATCATCCTCCGCTGGGCTCTGGCGCTCTGCCCCTGATCGTGGAATACATGTTCGTCGTCGTCGTCCGCTATCAGGCGTGTCCTAGAGTACCGGCCTGTCAAAGCACACAGCCTGTCCCAGGTCCAACCATCAGGCCAATCAGACAGAAACCCGCCGTGCCTCACCTCTTGCCTGCAGACTTTCACCCGAGCAAAGGCGGAGAGCGCGTGGGGGAGCGGGAAGGGAGCGCTGTCTCCCGCCGGGTGAGGAGTGCCGGGGTACTGCAGCACGCAGAGAGATGGCCGCGGCTGGCGAGGAGGCGGCGGAGCACGTGGAGCAGTTCCCGCCGCCGCCGGCGTTCTACAAGCTGTATGGCGAGGGCGGCGGGCCCGAGACGCTGCTGCCGCCGCCGCCGCCGCCGCCGCTGGAGGGCGAGTACGAACAGTACGGGGAGCTGCACACGGTGCGGCCGGCCGCCCGCTGCGCGTCGCATCCTTCGCTTGCCGCTGCCTTGTGGTGGCTACCAGCGCGGGCTGACGTCCCCTCCCTCCTGCGCACGTGGATGCCCTGTGGTGACGCAGACAGAGGACGGCGTGGCGGGCCTCCCGCCCCACATCAAGAAGCTGTACACCGAGGCCGCGGAGGGCGGCATTGGTGGGCGGCACCCCCGTGCGATGGATTCCGCCAGCGCATGTCGTAGCTTAGGCACATCATGGCAGCCTCCCGCGCCCAGCCTGCCCCCATAGCGGCTCCTCGCACCCATTACCCTGGCAGCCTAATGGCCCCAGCCTGCCCCCACGGCGCCTCTTCACACGCAACCCCCTGACCTTGCACATGTCTAGATAGACTTGGCCATCCACTTGCACCATCTCTCCCTCTATAAAACAACCTGTAGCTGAGCGCACTGGACTGTTTCCGCGCGGTGCTGTCCGCCCCCCTCCCAATCCCCGCCCCTTCCCTTGGCTGGCAGACGTGCGGGGGGAGCTGCTCCGGCTGAACAAGGAGGTGGTGTTCACATTCACGGAGCTTCTGCACACGCTGACGGAGTCGCCGGGGCTGTGCGCCGCCAGCCGCATGCAGTACGACACGCAGATGATGAGCCTGGGCCTGCTGCTCTGGAACATGCAGCATCTGCTAAACCAACTCCGACCGCACCAGGTGCCCCCCCCTCCCCCCCTCTCGGGCCCCCGGTGACCGTTGTTTCCAACGGCACTGCCTCGACACACCTGCTTGGCACAGCCAGACCGCGCTATCACCCCCCAGCTCGCTGCCAGCTGATGCCCCCCCCCCCCCCCCCCCCCCCCCCCCCGCCCCGCCCCGCCTTGTCCAAATCCCTGCCCCCTTGCAGGCTCGTGCTGCGCTGGAGTTTAAGCTGCAGGAGCAGATAGCGGAGCGGCGGGCGGCGATCCAGGCGCTGCGGCAACAGTCGGAGCAGATAGACAAGTTCCTGTCCCAGGCGGCGGAGGCGCTGGTGCAGGTGGGGCGCGCCGCCCCGGATGAGCTCGGGGTGGCTCAGATGGTGCATGCTATCATGCTCGTACCTTGCAAAGTAATGCCACGGAGGTCAGCGGCTGTACGTGGTTGCGCACCCGCCCACGTACGGGTGCCGGCACCTATAGCGTGATAGCGGACTTTCTTATAGGTTGCATGCAAGCCCAATCTGAGGCTGCCACACTGGCAAGCGCTCCTATGGCCCCCGTCTCCCCCGCTTCGTCTTCATCATCCCTGTCAGATAGTACGGAGGGGGCTTGAGAGCTGAGAGTGCCGTCGTCGTCGGTCTCTCCCGCGGCTGGGCGCGAGGCCTCCCCGGTGACCTGCGGCATTACGCCGTCGTTGATAAGTGTTCTCATCAGAGCTGTTTCGGCACCCATACGCGCCCACGCGGAGATACCACGAGTGAACGGAGGATGTAATACTTTTCTCGTCATGATGGTGTACGTGGGCCTGAGGAGCACTTTCTTAGATGCTGATTGTGATGTATGGGCGGCCTGGGAACCAAGCGTGCACACCCACAAAGATAACCATTAGATGGTTCACAAACAGCTACTCGAGAAACGGCAATAGGATGGTGCTGTGTGAAGGGGTGGACTCCGTGATGGCATTTAATGTATATGTTATATAACATGACATACAATATATACGTATGTGTATATATCATACATTCATATATGTTGTAATATATGAATACATTCATACATGCACCTACATACATATATGCATACATGCATACATATACATACATTTCTATATGTTATGATATGATACATATATATATGTCCATATGATGTATCTGTATAATGTATATGTTATGCCATGCACTAATTTAATATGACATGTACCATATGTTACTACATATGTATGCATTACATCCCATGTGCCCCCTCATCCCCTTGGATTCAAACCAAGCCTCAAAACCCTAACTCGAATGACGTTTCAGGGTGACGCCCCAGGGAACGCTTGGGACCATATCCGTATGGGTTTCAACATGTTTACACCGGCTGCTGTAGGCCATAGGTGATGGCGCAAGGCCACGGGGCTGAGCCGGCGATGGTGCTGGTGCAGGGGGACGGCGCAGCAGTGGCGCCGCCGCCACCTGGGGCTTCCTGAGCAGGCCGACGACGAACCACTGCATCCCATGAGTCGGCAACACCAAAGATCAGCAAGTGAAACCTGAACGGATCCACCTGGTACATCTGATCTTTGACGCGAGTTGTTCGATGCGGAAGCGTGGACCCTTACCCCCCAGGTAGCATCACGCGGGGAGCATACTTCATAGTGTGCCGGAGGGTTGCCCTGCCTCTGGGTGAACTGCTCCGGTGCTCATTCTTTTGAACAATCGTGCGCCATCTCCGGTACAGTGCGCTGTGGCAGGGAGCGGGGCATGAAGCCATCCGTGGAGCCTCAATTACAGAGTGCTAGCTTGAGCTACAGATGCCCGGCATCGTGGGCCCATGGCGGTTCAAATGCGCCCCGCCCCACGGTGTTATTAAGCACTGCCTATCCCTGCGCGGCTCGGCGTATCATTATTGCCCCCAACATCTCCCTAGCCTGGGGTCTCCCCTCCGCCCAGAGGCAGAGAGAGGCTCCGTGCTGGCGGGCCCTACGTTGCTGCCTGCGCCCATGCCGCTGCCGTCATAGTGAGCAGCCTGCGGTGTGAGGAGCAGCAACGTAAGGTTCCGCTGGCGTCTTCCAGCCAGCTTCCCTAGCCGCCCCACGAAGTCTCCTCCCTTAGCTGGAGGGTGCCGCGCTCGGCCCTGGCCAAGGGATGGTACGCCGCGATGCCACCCATCTCCCTCCCCATGGTGGGCCACCCGCCAGGGGAGCGCGGCTGCTGCTGCGGCTGCTGCTGCAGGCGGGCATGGCTTAGTTGGCTGGGCCGGCAGTCCCCCGAGCTGCGGATGTGAACCACGGCATCGGTGCGGCCCGCCAGCAGCCGCCCGGTAGCGGCCTCAATCTGCTGCGATTCCATGGCAGCGGCCTCTTTGCGCTGAAGGTTGGCCAGGTTCAGGGAGGCCCGCATCGCAGCGTCCTGTGTACACATAGTCGCGCCGGGGGGGGGGGGGGGGGGGGGGGGGGGGGGGGGGGGGGGGGGGGTTAATTACTGAGTGCGACAAGTGGGCTCGCGTGATGGCAACTTCAGAGCCATGTGCGAGTATCGAGAGGATCTGCTGTCGAGCGCGACTCTTTATTATTCAACACCTCGATACCGGAATGTATCGTCGGCAAGATCCTGTCAAGTATGGGTGTCGAGTGTATCGGGCGAGGTCATATTATGGCGAGTAGCGATTATCAATCAAGCAAACTATAGCGACTATCGGTGTTATTGATGCAACAGTACCCAGTCCCGTCACGTATTCAATTTGGTGGGTGCCGACGAGCGACTCTCGGCAGCAAGCAGATCATGCCGAAATTGGCCGAGCATTTGCAACGACTCCGACGAATATGTGGATAATGAGCGAGGGCTGGCGCGTAGGTGGGACGACTGCTGCCAGCCCTGCGGCTCACCTTCTCCTTGAGCGACTTCCTGGCTGTGTGGCCGACCGCGTCTGCCCTCTGCTCCTCCAGCAGGGGCTTCTTATGCTGCTGCTGCGTGTGAGGGGACGCGGCGCCGCGCCCTTTCTTGCTCAGGTCGCGGAAGCTGCTGAGGAAGTTCTTGCCTCGAAGCTGCTTCTTGATCGTCTTGGCGAACGAGGCGCCGCCCCGCGATTCGTCCTTCTGCCCGCCAGGCGCGGGTCCCCTCGCGGCTTCGCCGGCCACGTGGCGCTGGCTAGCGGCCTGAGGCGAGCCCGACACGGCGGAGGGCTTCCAACCCTCGGGCACCTTGGCGGCGTGACGGGAAGGAGTTTTGCTGACCGGCTGCGAGTCGTTCTGTGGATACTGGAGGGGCAACGCCAAGGCAAGGCGGGTCAGAAACGTTGGCACGAGGCAGTTTCCGCAACCGCGTGAGCGCACCCTGATGAACCCGGCCGACATCTCTGCACCGTTTTGCAAGAATCAAGAATCGCCGTGAACTATTTTCGACACGACGAATCGTCGTGGCTACTCGACCACAACAATATCTTTCGATCACCATTCAAAAACTCGACACGGCGCGACTCGATAGTCGATATCACTATGTATACTCGATATCGCAGCAAGTCGAGAAATCGAAAGTCGTGACGACGTGTATCGGAAGTTGATGATGCTTGGTTGTATTTCCGCACTCACCATGCTCAAGGAGCCGAAGCTGCTGTGCAGCGTGTCCATGCTGTGGGCATGCTTCAGCGCGGGGCCGCCTCCGAATTGCGGTGGCCGCTGATCCCCCACCAGCACAGCGACGGACTGCTGTTGCGGCGACTGGCCCTTCTTTGGGGTGCTGCCTTCGCGTGTGCGCCGGGAGTCCTCCATCTCCTGCGCGCTTGAGCGCGCCATGGCGGCGTTCACCACGCGCTGAGCAGACACCTGCTGCGGCTGGTATCATGCCTGTGGGAGACACGTCAGCTGGATTCAATAACTGAGTGAGCAGGGCGCCATACAGAATGGCTGCAGGCCAGCGGGTCACTTTATCAAGCAACGAAATCCTCCAGGCATCAGCAGGTCGGCGCACGGTGCTCCGCTCACCCTTGGGTGCTTCGGCGCCGTTATTCCAGCAGACCTGTACCACTGCCCGCGGCGGTCCGCAAAGGGACAGGATCCAGGGATGACGCAGCATGCCCGGCACCGTCGGCCGCACCGCGGGGTTCTGTGCGGCAGATGCAGCAGCCAAGGGGGCAGGATCGGTCACAGGAAGCCAGGGGATCGGTCAGGGGAAGCGCTGGGAGCGATCACAGGACAAAGCGCAAGAGTGTGATGACGGCGACCAAGTAGGCTGGTAGATAGGCAGTCTGGTGAGGCTGTGCGCACGCACCTTTTCCAAAGCTCGGCGCACAAAGTCTTTGGCGCCCTCGGACATCCAGCTGGGAAAGCGCGGGTCCTTGGTCATGATCGCATCCATCGTGCTGTCGCGTACGGCCTGAAGTATTTAAGACAGCTTTGTCAAACAACACGCTATGTCGACAGATATCCCACAACAGCCTGTCATTCCCCCCTCTGGCATTGGAAGATGCCGGGCTGCCCACCATTGCGAAAGGAGGCCGTCCAATGAGCAGCTCGTATGTGAGCACACCGACGCCCCATGCATCCACCTCACCGCCGTATGCCAGGGACACATTTCCCTTGTTTTCGTCAGGGTGTTTCTTGTCCGGGCACACGAGCACCTCGGGGGCCATGTAGTCAAGCGTCCCAAGACGTGTGACAGGGCGCTCCTCGATGGAGTTTATTGACAGCCCAAAGTCTAAAACCGGCAGGGAGCAAGGGCGGCTGTCAGCACCATGGCAGGCTTTCCCCGGTCGACAGCACAGCAATTGGAGAGGACGAGATTGAGAGGCAATCAGCGCGTCAAGAAATTTCAGGTTACCCACCAGCAATCTTCAGGATCCGGTTCTGATCAAACAAAGTGTTCTCTGGCTTGATGTCCCGATGCACGATTCCCTGTCACAGATCGGAAACAGACCTTAGACATAGAGAAACCCATTTGCTGTGGCCACACAGCAGCTTTCATCATGGCAGGGGAAGACGGGAATACTGAAAGGGCATGCCTACCCGCTCATGCAGGTGAGACATGGCCCTCAGGAAGGGTACAAGCACAGTGCACACGGTCCTCCTGCTCGCTCATACGGCCCCCGAGGCGACGCAGCTCATCAAAGAGATCGCCGCCGGCCGCGTATTGCATGACCAAGTATATGCGAGACTCGTCTTCAAAGGCGCCATACTGCACACCGAAGCAGTCGTCATCATTCACGGTTTCAACACTGCGTGCGCACTCTGGTGGAACACAACCAGCAAATCACCATAAGGTTTCACGGCATGGCGGCCCAGGGCAACCTACCAGGTCGACAACATTGGCATGCTGAATTTGAATGTGAATCTGGATCTCCCGCTCAACCTGGCGCATGTTCAATATGCCAAGCTTGCGCTTTTTGTAGATCTTCAGAGCAACAGGTATGGCGGACTTGCGGCAGAAGGCATGATAGACCACAGAGGCGGCACCGGCACCAATCTCTTTCACCAGCGCGTAATCCTTCAGTGTCCTGCAGGCCAAACGGCAGGCAGGATCCAGTTAAGATGGGCGAGTGAAGTATGGAATAGGGGACCTGACCTGGCCGGTGGACGCACCAGGACTCGAGGCGGCGCATCTGCGGTGGGCAGAAGGGCGCCACCGCAATCATGCGGGAAACACTTGGCGGCTTCGATGGCGATTGACCTTGCATATGCTTTGGGCTGT